>JH720035.1:209999-394340 GCA_000231845.2 Tetrahymena malaccensis 436 | reverse complement strand
CCAACCCCAACCCCAACCCCAACCCCAATATTATTATATTTTTAGACCAAATCAACTGGCTATAATTTTAGAATATTTAGTTAATCAGAAAAAAGCTGAAATATATCCGATCAAAAAATTGAAGTAATTTAAAAAAATAATTATTAACTAATTATTACTATATCAGATATTACAAAAATTAACTTTCTTAAGAATAGATTTGATATATTATTTTAGTTGACAGAAGAAATGTTTAAAAAGATTATGGGATTTTTCTCAAATCCAGATGAAAATGAAAAAGGTAATAGTTAGTAGTAATAATAATAATAAGAGTAGTAGAATGGCTAAGCTTCTAGAAATTAAAAATCTTAAAAATAAATATAAGCAAATTAGTATAAAAATGAATGCGTAGTTTAAGACAATTAATAGAGCCATCAATTAGATTAAGAAAATTAGTAGCAATAATTTGCATAAAGAGGAAGAATAATGTCTATTTAAGAATAGCTCATTTATCATCAAAAAGTTATGATTTATGAAAATGAATTTAGTGATTATTTAATTCTTCTTGACCCAGATGAGGAGATTAAAGTTCTATCAAGTGATGAATGGAAATAAATAGTAGCTAAAAAATCATTAGAAGAATTTTAGAATTAGCGAATCCAATTTAGTTTATTGAAGGGAATACCATATGATGTGTAACATAACAATAAAAGAAAAAATTAGATCTTAAATATTTTAAAAATATTATATTTAAAGGCGAAAAGATGTTTGGCTTATTTTGTCTAATGTTGAGGAGTTAAAAATGCAACATAAAACCTTTAACTATGAAGTTATGTCAAAAACAGAAAGTCCTAGTGACAGATTAATATTAAAGGATCTTAATAGGACTTTTTCAGATATGAGATTTTTTTAAATCTATGATAAGCATGATAAAGTAATAAAAAAAAATTTAGATTTTTGTATATTTTTTTTGAATTTCATACTCAGGAAGAACTATGGCATTTTAATAACTCTTATTCATTCCTTTAGAAATTAATATATTTAAAATAGTTTAGATTGTTTTTTTTTTAATAATAAATCTAGACATATGAAGGAAGAGAAAAACTTTTAAGAGTATTAAGAGCTTACTCACATTTTGATTAAGAAATAGGATATACTTAGGGAATGAATTTTATAGCTGCAAGTCTCCTTATTCATTTAAATCCAGACAATGAAAAAGATTTAGAAGTAGAATTTATTAATAAAGAATATGAAGAAAATACATTTTGGATTCTAGTACATATTATGAAAATTAAAAATTGGAGGATTCTTTTTTTAGATGGAACTCCTGGTATACACTAGATGATTAAAATTCTAGATTAAAAAATGAAGGAATACATACCTAAAATCTACTAACATATTGCTGATGTTGGAGTAAGCACTTTTATATTTACACAAAAATTTGCTTAAGTTGCAATATACCCTATATTTTTAGAATTTTTCTATATCATATTGGAAAAATATTTAAATTTAATTAGTCTTTTTTTGTTTTTTTTTTTCAAATATTAAATTATATGCGAATGTTAGTATAAAAAATAAATTAGGGTATATTTTTAAATGTATTATTAAAATATTTTATAAATTAATCTAAAGCTTGAGAGTTATTCTTGCTTCTCCTAGTATTTTTTCACAATATTGCTTTATAATGCTCCTAAAACTGTCTAGAAAAGAATTTTAGACCTATTTTTGTTTGGTATTAATTAATTTATAATTATTAATTTGTTTTTATAAAATTTAATCTATAATTAAAAAATCTAAAACAACTTTAGAAGGTGAGTAGATTCTCTATTCTGTAATTATCAAAATGCTAACACTCTGTTCTGATATAATTCTATCTATTTATGATATGCAAGTAATTTATTCTTTTAAATTTCAATATTTAAGATTATTTTTTTATTTTATTTAGAAAATGATGGAATTTTTCAAGAAAGGTATTCTTGAAGAGTGTCATAAAATATTTAAAGAAGAAAAGAAAAAGGGTGATATATAATTTGGTGAATTTAAATTTAATATTGCAAAAATATCTGATCTAGATTTATAACAAAGTTAATGACAAACAACAAATAATTAATTGACACAATTATATAAAAAAAATTCTAAATACAAAAAAGCCAAATTAAACTAGCTAAATTCAAAAATTAAAATAAATTGATGACAACTAATTTAACAATTTTAAATAAAATTGAGAGTTAGTTAATAATTCGCTATCTTAAAAGTAATAATAAACTAGTAAATATACTTTCATCTTTATCAAATAATTTACAAACTAAAAAAGATTTTCATATAAAAATAATAAAAATAGATAAATAAATTTATGAATAAATAAATTAAATATTAGATAATTTAAGGTTGTTATTATTGTTGTTGTTGTTGTTGTTGTTGTTTTTGTTGTTATTATTATTAATGTTTTATTGTATTATTTATCAAGTCTATTATCTTACTTATTTGCAGATTTAAGTTAATTATTTATTATTCCATAAGATATTGAAAATTGTAGAAATTTATTGAACCTAGTTAATCTCGAGTTTCAGAATAAAAATATTCATTTTACTCTTTAAATAAATTCTTTAAAATATTTAATCTTAAATTAAAAAATCTGCATTTAAATGATAAACAATAAAATTTTTTTATTGATTAACTGAGTTATAAATATTTGATTTAAATTAAAATTTGTAAACTTAAATAATTTTAGGTTGATTAGTATTTGTATAAATATTTATGTATTACTGTCAAATAATACATTTTATGTTCAGCAAATTTCTTCAAAAGAAAAAATTTCCATCAATTACAACTTTTTTATTTTACTTTTTATTTTTGTTTCCATGCTTCTTATTGCCTTCAGCAGTACTATCCTAATTGTTTTTAGATGTTAACTTAGCATTTTGTAGTATTTATTCTTGATTCCATTAATCATAAATTTGATCACCATCAATAATTACATTATTTTTTTCATCTACAATTACTTATTTTTGCTCATTCTATTTTTAAATTTCTGTATTAATTTACTAAGTATTAATTTCATTTATTTATGATTCATTTTATGTTTGTTAATCAACTTATTCACCACTAACTTTCATGCTATCAACATGTATTTCTGAACTGCTTTTCTTTTTAGTTTATTGTGCCTTTTCTGGAATACTTTGCAAACCTCCAAGAGAAGGAAAATAGTTTTCACTTAAATATTATTCATTAATTAAATATTTAATAAAATGAAATGTATAAAAAATAATAAATAATTACTTTTGCATTTATTTTATTTTTTATCTGCTTTATTTATCAACATAATTTGTTGGCAACTATCCATTTTTAGACATGATTACATAATCGTCTTCTCCATCATCAAACTCCTCCTTCTTTTTACTTTTTTCAACTTATTACTTTTATTCTTCGTCAATTTATGCTTATTATGGAATGCTTGACGATGATTATAATGTTGGGTAATGTTTTTCTTCTCTATATTTATATTTAATAAATTAAAAATTAAAAATATAGGTATTTCTTTTTAAAAAATTCGTTTATATTATTAATTTTTAAAAAATTTTTAATTATTCTAAAAAAAATTTTTTTTCAAAATTAATTGAAAAATAAATTATTGAAATGAGTAAAATTATATTATCTTAAATTTATCATGCTTTTTTCATTATCAAACTTTTATTTACACTGTTTATGGTTTTTAAATATGTAAAAAATTACGTTGGCATTTTTTATGGTGGAAAGGTGATTAATCCATATTATAAGTATTATTCTCTATCATAAAACTATCCGTAGGGATTGTCAGACATTTTGCGATTCTTTTGCATTTTTTTCAACTCTCTTTCTTCTTTTTCTTTTACTTTTTAATGAATAGCAGCAAGCTCAGCATCATTCTTCTTTACATTTTCAGGATTAATAAGCCCATTCATATCTACTTCTGCTAGCAAGATATCTGAATAAGGAGGCAAGTGCTTTAGATATCTATTATTTAATTTATGAATTAAAATTAATATATTTTTTAATAAAAATATTTTAATTATTACGGGTATCTTCTCAAGAGATTTTAATCAGCACATGAATTTTACAAGGAGATTAGCTTTGTTGTGATTTCATTCTAAGGTATTTTGTTTTCTTTATTTAATTCTTCAAACAAATACTTATTATTTATAGGGTTTAAAAAAATTAATTGCCCATTCTTTTCTTAGTAGAAGTAGTGTATTTAAGATTTTTTTATTTGCTATTATGTTAAAGATTTAAAAAAGAAGTTAGATTCCTCAGAAGGTTATTGCGTAGCAAGGTTTTCATTTTATGGTTATTTAGATGATTTCTTTTTTAATTTTAGTTAATTTTATATGCGCTGTTATTCTTCTTGAAGGATTAGCTTTTCATATTTTTCTGATTTTTATTAATTGATTTTAAGTGCCTATTTATTTATTATATTTTATAATATTAATTAGATGATTAACTACTTAATTTATAATTTCTGATTTGATATAATTAAGACAATTTTAATTAATATTCCTACCTATTCAATGTAAGGAATATTCCAAGTTTCCTAAGAAGAAATACATTCAAGCAAAAAATTATTTAGCTCATCTCTTTCCTTCTTCAAAATGTCATTCACTATATAATTTGGCTTAGCTATCGTTATTTTAGAGAATTGTGGATCTTCGGTCAGTGTATCTGCCCTGTAGACTATCTGCTCGTTTTCTTATCTCATCAGAAGTTAAAAGCTTATTTGATCCTTACAAGTTTCATATTCAACAATTTTCGCACTCTTTAAATCACAATTTGGAGCAAATTCACCACATAAAGGACAATAATTCTTTGTATCGGCTGTTTATTTTCATTTAAAAAAATATTTTAGCAATCAATTTAAACATTCGTTATTTTTCTATTTTAACTAATCTTAACAACTATAATATCAATTATGATACTTATTTTAAACCTTTTAGTTAAAAAGATATTTTAATATCAATTTACATATATCATCATGTCTCAAATAGCAATAATAGCAGTAAATGTGACCACAAGGAGTAATCTAAGGAGCTATAATTTGATTTTAATCATTCATGCAAATTGGGCAAGTGATTTCACCTTTTTGAGTAGGATATATAACCTATTTAACATTTTTAAACTTGTTTTATAAATTTTATAGTAGATAGTATTTATTTACCTAAATAATTTTCTCCCAACTTAGTTGCTTCATAGGAGAGTAAACTTTATTTTATAAAATGATATGTGAAATCAAAATATGATTTTATTTGAGAAAGGTGCTTCATAAGGTAATCGTTTTTCAAGTAAAGTCAAATAAATTAATTTATGGATTCTTACTCGAAGTATCACTAACTTGGTCCTAGCTAGTTATGAATCTAAATTTTGCACGTAGATATAATCCTTCTCTTTATTCTCTTTCTTACCTAATAGTAATTAGATGGCATTAAAATTAAATTTATTCTGATTTTATTTACTTTTGAAATCTTTTGGATTTAATCTTCGGACGATATGACAAAGTATATTCTTCATCGTCTTCCTTATCATACTGAAAACTCAAAAACTCGCTATAAAACTACTTATCAATTAATTGTAATTTCTTGTTGTTGTTCGAAGATTTCTTTTCAGTGGTATTTCCATTTGCGTTACTACCTGAAGATGATTGCTTTTGCATTTAAAGGAGATTTTAACTATAAAAACTAATGCTAATTTTGAAATGTAATATAAATTTTGTTTTAATATTTTAAGATATGTTTATTATTAGAAGATAATAGCTTTTAATATATGTAGATATCCACTTATTGGATCACAATCTATTTTTAATTAATAAAAAAAGAAAAGACATACAAAAAACAGCTCATTTAATTAGCTTTAATTAATTTCTAATTGAATTTTCTTTTATCGGGCATTTATTATATAATTCTTGCACCTGCTTTAATCTGAGAAACCTTTATCAATAATTCTTCTGGCTGTATATTTATTACTATATTCAATCAAACAACTCATAGAATATCGCTCAAAGTAGCAATTTTAAATTTACAATTTTCTGGTTATCAATTTTGATAAGAAATTAAAAATATGTTTAAATAAATATTTAGCTAAAGTCTATTTTATTTGTAAATTTTTTTGATGTATTGAAATAATTAGTTTTTCTATTTTTAATTTATCAGTTTTTTATGATATTTATCTGTTATAGATTCTTCTTATTGAATTCATATCTATTTAAATATCTCTATTCTTAAAAAGTACTGTATATCTCCTTTCTAATAAAAATTTAAAAAGAGGAGTTAAGCCAATAATTTTTTAATTAATAATATTTTTAAATAAAACCCTCACCTCTACCTCCAAAAATTCTAATTTTAAAACTATCTAATTTATGCAAAAAGTAACAAATATAAAAAAACCAGTTTTTAACTTCAAAATTATTGATTTAGATTATAAAATTAACTAAAAAAATGGAATGAAAAGTACAAACAAAATTCAGAATATTATTTGTGTATTCAGATGAATTGGCGTATCCTTTTATGAAAGATGTGCATGTATTTAGATCTGAAATTTATTATATAAAAATAAATGAATTTACTTATGATTTATAATTTTAAATTATTTTATTTTGTTAGTTGAAATTTAATTTTTATTCTAATAATTTTTTTAGTCAAAATAAATCTTTTAAGAAAATTAATTTTTGTTTTAAAAAACAATTTTATTTAATAAGCGAGATAGTAAGTAGGCTAAACTAACACAACATATACATATAGAGAAAATAGTATAATAAGTAATTTCTTTATTAAAATATTTCAATTAATATATTATTTTTTATTTATTCTGTTAATTCAAAATCTAAATTATTTCATTTTTTATCAACCTTCCAAATAATGACACACTAATCTTCACCACCGGTTGAGTATATGTATTCATCATCTTTAGTCCATTTGACGTTTGTGACATGAGAAGAGTGACCATATCCTATGACACCCTTGGAGCTCTTTTTTAATGATGGGAATCTGAGAATTCTCACATGAGAGAAATCGTCACCTGTTGCTAATAAATGATATGATTTTTCTATATCTTTATTTTTAGCTATAGTAAAGTTTGATCTATCAACTGCATTTATGTCAGTTCCATCTGCACACTCAGGCCAAATACCTTGTACCTATTTTTAAAATTAAATATTAATATACTTTAATAAATATATCTTCATTAAATGAATTAATTAAACTTATAAATTTATCATTTAAAAATTTATTTATATTACTGGCCATCCAAGAGTAACATTCCATGTAGCCCATATTTCATCCTTAAGAGCGCTAGCACCTGATGTTAATTATTTACCAGTATTAGCTTCCCAGAATAAAAGTTCATAAGCACCACATGTACTGTGGAGATAGTTACCACATCTAGAGAAATCGATATGGGTAATATATGAAGAGTGCTTTTTCATGGGTTTGCAACGAGGTTTCCAGTCTGGTAAATTGTAAGCATATATAGCTTAGTCATGAGCTCCTGCTACCAAAGTTGTTCCATCTGGTGAGAACTTGATATCAGATATCCATCTTTATGCATGCTTGACGACTTTTGTTTATTCTAACTTCATTTATTCTCCTTCTCCACTAACAGAATATTCTTTTAGTGTTCCTTCTTTAAAACCTACAACTATAGTATTACCTTCAGGTGAAACAGCAAGTGCTCTTCCTTTAACTGAGTCTGCAAAATCGCCAGTTGCAGAATCTCTAGGAGTTTCAGAGTTATCTATTAAAAAATTATATTCATATTAGTTAAAAGCCTTTTTTAATTATTTTATTTACCTTTATTTAATGTAGTCTTGATTAAAGCAAGTTGCTTTCTTTCAGGAAGAGACCAAATTCTTAATGTTCCATCGTCAGAGCATGTTGCAAATGTATCTGTGTCTGGGAAAACTGATAAACCCCAAACTTCATTTGTCCACTATATTTAAATATTAAAAATCAATAAAGATATTTTTTAAAATTTATGAATTAATAAATACCTTTAAGTTAGGAGAGAAATGACCTTTCATATAACAGTTTCTAAAAGAAAATTTAGTATTAGAGGTGTAAGGCACTGAACTAGCTTCAAATTCAAGAATTTCACAGGCAAGTGTAGCAACTATGATTCTCTTCATATCTTAACTAGGACAAATACTTCTAACTTCACCACTTAGAGTTTCAGGATATAATTCTGCAACATTGATTGAAGTAATGACTTTTAGGTCTTTTCCTAAAATGTTAACTATGCAATCTTTACCTCCAGTGAATACACTATTAATATAGAATGTTAAATTAATATTTTAGAATCTTTGTAAATTTTTCAAAATTAATTTTAAGAAAAATGAAATTGAATTAATTTTTTTAAAATTACAAATTTTGATCAACTCTGATTGTTTCAATACCCTTAGCATGTAGCTTTTTATCTTGTGAATTACGAGTAAAGCTATTTCCTTACCAAACTTGTAAATCACCTGTGGAAGTTCCGACAAGGGTTTGGTTGTTAATAAATGCTAATCCAGAGAACACAAAGTTTGTTTTGTCACCTTTAGTCTCTTTGTATGCTTTACCAGCTGGTGCCCAAAGTTTAAAGTGCTTAACACCGACAGTAACAAAGTTATCTTCATTAACCCAATCACAGTCGACAATAACTTCAGGACCACCCTATTTTTAAAATTTTACTTATTTAATTATATTTATTTATTAAGATATTTACCTTGAAAGCCATGACTGCATTTGATTTAAGATCAAATACACCAATTTGATGATCATCATTAATTGCAGCTGCAACTAATTTATTACCAGAAGGAGAGAATGCAAGACATGCAATACCCTTGAGAATAGCGCCCTTCCAAGAGTTTTTAACCTCTTTAGTTTCAGAATCCCAAATGTAAATATATGGCTTAGGTCCTATTTCACCAGTAGCAACGAGATTGCCATCAGGGTGAAGATCAAGAGAAATAATATCATCAGTGTGCTTGTTAAAGAATGTTTGAGTATTATTTTCAATATCTAAGACTATACCAAGAGCAGCAGCATTGTAAACAATTTTACCAGATGCAGTATATCTCAAATTTCCTCTTTAGTCCTTAGTACGAATACCGAATACATAGTAAGGATTGATTGTAATAGGAGGCTCTTCAAATTAATTTTTATCTTTGAAGTATTTGTAAGAAGGTTCTTTGATAGCACCCAACCAAGCTTTTTGAAATGATTAAAATATTAATTAAATATTGTTTGTTATTAAATTCATTTTTAATTTAAATTTAAGCTTACGTTTAACTGCCATGAACTCGTCACCTTTGTCTAAATCTTCTTGACCAAACATTTCGTTAGTTTATTCCTCTGATTCATTTTCATCATCTCCTTATTCTGCATATTTTTCAGCACCCTTTGGTTTTTTCTTTTAAACAGGAACATCAATATCATTATCATTATTTTCGCTCTCTTCAATTTAAGCCATTGAGTGCAAAGCTTATTTTCCAGCTGCTCCAAAAGTGGTCTTCCAAACCATGACACATTTATCATTACCACCAGTTGAAAGGAGATATGAATCATCAATACTAAAGCGCACTCTTGTGACATGAGAACTGTGACCATAGTAACCTTTATGTACTTACTTTTCAACAACTACTGGATATTTGAAAAGCTTAACTTAACTATCATCATTTCCAGAAGCCAAATACTTAATTTTTAATTTTTAATATTTAATTTTATAAGAAAAAATAACAAAACTTAAAAATACCAATCCACTAGATGATCTACAAACTGCATTAACATCTGTATAGTCGACACCCTAGAAAACACCTTATACAGGGAAACCAATTTTACAAGTCCAACTTGCAAATTCAATATCTTTGGCTGCAGATGAAGCCATGTTCTTCTTTGCAGGAATAGAGACAAACTTAAGTTCGTAAGCTTATGAATTAACAACACAAACTGTAGAATCAACTGACCAGTCGACATGAAGAAGTGCAGATGTCAAACCACAATTTATTTCAAATGATGATCCAAACTTTTAGCCTCCTTCAACCTTTACTATTTCTAACTTGGATGCTCCACCGTGAGCACCGAAAGCAACTTAAGTGCCATCAGGTGATATTTTAATATCTTCAATCCAGTAGGTAGATTATCTAGCTTTCATTTTTGTGAAGCTTGAATTATGAGTTGCTAAAACTTCTAAAGTTTAAGGATTAAGCAAATAGACAAAACCTAAATCATCACCTGCAACAATAAATTCTTTGCCATTTTATACTCCCCAGTGAACACCTTTTACATCATTTTTCATGGGCTTTGTTGAAGTAATCATTCTTCTTTTTTTAATATCCCAAAGTCTAATTGTCTTATCGCCTATTAAATAAATTTTTGTAAATTTATTCTATTTAAATTTTAAATTAATTTTAATTACCTCCACTAGTTACATACAAATTTGGGTTAGTTGGTGAAACTGCTAAACCCC
Source organism: Tetrahymena malaccensis 436 (assembly GCA_000231845.2). Classification (NCBI taxonomy): domain Eukaryota; phylum Ciliophora; class Oligohymenophorea; order Hymenostomatida; family Tetrahymenidae; genus Tetrahymena; species Tetrahymena malaccensis. The sequence goes on along the minus strand of JH720035.1, from coordinate 383,894 downwards.
ACAATTCATTTTCATAATGACTTTACAAGAGTAAATTACAGTTCTTTCCAGATATTTCATATATTTCTCCTCCACTAGTTGCAACAAGCATATTACCATCAGGTGCTGTATCAATAGAAGTAACACCACATTAGTATTAAAATTTAGTTGGTGAATCCAAAGTATTTAAATCATAATAAACTCCTGCAGGCTTTAATGTGCCACCTGCTGCTTACCACTTAAGAATTTTTCCGTCCATAGCTCCAGTAAAAACACACTTTGATGCTTGATCATAAATAATACTTTATACTTTTTTGTCATGTTTGGCACCTTTAACTTCAGCACCAGCAGAGCCATTCCATGAAAATATTTAGCCTTCACCAGAACCAGTGAATAAAGTTTAACCTAATAGCATTTTATTATTGACAGAATATTAATAACATATTTTAAAAAACTAAAACTAAAAATATTACCAACATAAACACCACAGAATTAAGAAACAAATTTTGCTCCTCCTACACTTCCATTTGTTCCCTTTACATTTCTTCCATTTAATACCCAAAACTTTACAACTTTAAAGCCTGTAGTAACGAATTCGGTATCACTCTTCCAGATTACAGCTGTGATTTTTGCTTTATCAACAGGGCTAGTAGTTACTAATCTCTTAGCTTACCATTCATGAATAGCAAGTGAGTTATCATCATCTTGACCAACTGACAATAACAATTAACCATTTGGACTGAAAGATGTCAAAACAATAGCTCTTCTATGGAATTCATTGAAGTGAGCCTTGATTTCCTATTATTTATTTATTTATTTATTTATTTAAAATATAAACTTAAAATTAACAATCGAAATTACCATTGTATTAACATCCCAAACAAATAAATCAAGGCACTTAGCTGCTGCACCTTTTGCTGCCATTTGACCTGTAGCAGCTACAGTACGAGTAGGATGTATTGAAAATGAAACTATATCTTCAACATGCTTGATAAAGAATTTTTACAAACCACCCAATTTTTTCTCTTATTTAACACCAACAGCTGCAGCTGGGTAAACTATGCTTTTGTAGTCATTAGAATACTTGACCATGTCTCTGCATTCGTCTTTGATATAGAAATGTCTATATCCATGAACAGTGTCTAAAGAAATATCTCCATCAGGCTTGACATTATACTTTTTAGGATTTGGTTAATAATTTGAAGGAGTGCTATTTTTAACTTCACCCAAGAAGGCCTTTACAGCAAGAGCCTAATCACCCTTTTCTACTTCTGCTTCTCCAAAGAGTCCATCATCTTCTTCTTCTTAAGGTTCTTCTTCTTCTTATTGCTAGTTTTAAACTTACTCTCTCTAGAATTTCCATTAGAAAACAGATTTTTCTTCACCACCTGTAGAAATTAACATTTTTTCATCTTAAGTAAATTTAACATTTGTGACATGAGAGCTGTGACCATTGTATTTTGTAAATGAGCTTTTTTCAATTGGACAAGGGAATTTGAAAAGCTTAATCTTACTAAAATCATCAGCAGTTGCAAGGACTAAAATAAAATAAAAATATATTATAAAAAATTATTTAAAATTTATTTTTGATAAATTACTATCTCCAGTAGGAGTTCTATCAACGCTGTTGATATCGTCACCACTTGTACAAGGAGGCCATATACCTTAAGTTGGCCATCCGAGTGTTAAGTTCCAAGTAGCCCATTTTTCATCTCTATATTTTGTCATGCCTGATTTTTCCTAAACTCCATTAGAAGTTGAGAAGTGTAAAATTTCATAAGAAGTATTGTTAAGTTAGATGGCAGTTCCATCAGTTGAGAAATCAATTGATGATATTCTAGATGGAGAACCTTTCATAATGTATTTCTTTTTGAAAGAAGGAACATCAAAACCCAAAACATTAGAAATAGGAGGACTGTAAGCAACTAAAAGTTATCTGCTGTCTGGAGAGAATTTCATGTAGCTTACTAAATCTTTATCAGGGTTAATGAATTCTTTAATTTATGCTATTTCTGATAAACTTTTTGGATCTAGAATTTAAACAAGTCCGTTTTTCATACCAACAGCTAAGTATTTACCATCTGGAGAAATAGCTAAAGTCTTGGATGCATATTACAAAACGGTTTTCTAAATAAAAAAATTATGTTTAGTAATTAGCTTTTAAAAAATATTATTACAGATATGATTTTCCTACTGCTAATATCGAATTTACATAGGAGTTTATCTTCACCTGAGGTGAAATAACTCTTTGCGTCAGGGTGAACAGCTAAACCCCAAAGTTCCTAATCATAATGTCCTGGATACAAATAGTTTAAAAAATTGATTAGATAAATTATAAAATTTATAAAATTAGTTTACCTTGGTTAAGGATTGCAGCTTTTGTTTTATCTGCCTTGCTAATTAAAATAACTTCACTACCACGAAGACCTACTAAAAGATCTCCCTAGCTATTTTCGCAAAGAGAAATAACTTTGATTTAGGGTAGCTTTACACTAAAGCAGTCTTAAATGTTAAGGGTAGCAACACATTTGTAACTTTCATTCCAAATCATAATATCTCCATTTTTACCACCAGTGATAAAACCGTTTCCTTTCTTACGGTTAGAAATAGATGTACAAGGTCCATTATGAGCTTTGATAACATTTCCTAATGTTTAGCCTTACCATGTGAAGATATTACCATTAAACATACCTGTGATGCAGTCATTATTAACGAATGTTACGGCCATAACAGCTTAGGGTGATTACTTACCCCACACACCTTTTTAGCACTTAACTTCTTTACCGCCATAAGTGATAAACTATATTTCTTTCATACAAGCAGCAATGATTAATTTTTCTGTAGGATGGAATTTCAAATGTAAAATTTCTGCTCTTGTGCATCTTCCGCTTGAAACTAAACCAGACGTTTTTGAGTTTATATCCTTCTTAGCTGATATAGCTGCATCAACGTCATATACACAAACTGTGTGATAATCATCCAAAGCATTAGCAGCTACAATACGCCCATCAGGTGAAATACAGCAATTACCAATACCTTTTAAAAGATCTCCTGAAAAGACTATAAGAGTGGACATATCAGTTGCATTCCAAACACATAATAGTGGCTTTGCTCCTACTTAGCCTGTCACCACACGCTCTCCATTTTAAGAAATATCTAAGCAAGTAATATCATCATTATGCTCGAAGTTAAACTATTATTTATTTGATTTAGGATCTAATTTAATTCCAACTGCAGCTGTATGATAAATGATTTAATCATTTGGTCCGAATTTCAAATTATTTCTTGCATCGTGGCATCTATAACCATGAATATAATCTAAATCTAGTGAAGCTTTAGGAGCTTCAGAATCACTCTTTTTTTATTAATAAGAGCTAGGAGGGAAATTCTTACAAATTTTCCAGCTGTCATTTGCACGGAATTAATCACCTTAAAATAAATTTAATAAAAAATTAATATAATAAGATAAAAAAAACAATTTAAACTTAAAAATTTGTTTTATCTTAAAAAAATTATTAATTCTTAGAAACAAAATAATGCAAAAGTTTAATAAAATTAGTACGTTTTTAATAATAAATTATAAATTTATTTCAATTAAATTAATTCAATTTTATCGCTTAATATTAAAATGTAGTTAATTATATTATAAATCTATTAGCCTTTTATCAATCAAAATTTACCTTTTTCTTTTACTTCGCTCTCGAATTAATCTGCATCTTCTCCATCTCCTTTTTCATTGTGTTCAATACCATTTTTAATCTTTTCTATTCTTTCATCTCTATCCATATTTTTTCTGTCTAGTTCTATTTCTAGATCACTATCACAATCTTCATATTGATCATCTTCATAACCCATTTCTGCACGAGTAATAAAACCCATTCTAAACATGTAAAACTTAAGATCAGGATCTCTCTAAAGCATAACTTCCCATTCATCTATACTAAGCTAACCATCTCTGTCTAAATCCCATTTTTTCATTAATGCTTTTGTTTTATTATCAATATCTTCTTCCTAAATAGACTAATCATCCAAAAATGCTGAGTATTGCATATAAGTACGCACAAATAATTTAAGTTCATCAGCAGCGATATTGTCCTTTTTACGGATGTTAAAAATATCATATAATATTGAAGCAGTTTCCTTTAAAGGAGCTTAGCACAAGATAGCAGAGCCGCATGTGAATTTATAAAAATCTACACTTCCACTACCCTCCATATCTAAAAATTCAAAAACCTATATATGTATAATAATAATGACCCTTTCATAATTAAAAATAATTGAGTTGATTAATTACCCTCTTTGCTTATTCAAAATCGCATTTATAAACATTTTTGAGTTTATTTACATCTAAAAACCCTTTATCATCGCACATCAAACTAAATTTATCCCTATTAATTCATAGTAGTAATATATTCATTCATTAGTTACAAATTTTTGAAGTTAAATTGATGTTGCAGTTGAGAATAATAAATAATGCTAAGTATATTATTTAAAACTTTACTTTAAATAGTTTATTTGATCTTCTGTAAATCCTTTATAACGGGCTTTTCTAAAATTGCCCATGATTTAGTTACCCATTTTATCTAGTTAGTATTTATATTTATTTAAAAAGGTTTTTTATTAGAACTTGTGCTAATTTTTTAATTAAAAATTGATTGTTTTTATAAAAAATATATAACAAAACTCCTTATTTTTCTTCAAAGTGATATGAACTTTTATTTACATAATATGCAATTTTATTTATTGCTAAGAATCATCTATACAAAAAAATACATAATAGCAAATAGAATGAAAAGATTTCCATAATATAGATAATTCATTAATTGTCTTGTGTGTATAAATGAATATATTGACTATTACTAAAATAAAGTATAACTCCTTCATTATTATCAACCATATCTTTATTTTGTATATAAAAAAACTCTTTTCAACTGATTGTCTATATCTCTTCTAACTCAAATCATAGTAAATAGTTAGAGTACTTCACTGTGCATCAAAATATTTATTTTTTATAGCCTTTCAATACTAAAAATAGTTTTTTTAAATCTTTTTCTTGTCACTCTCTAAACCTAAATTATTTTTTATTGCATATTTCATTTTTTAAAATTTAATTAAATATGATTATTGAAATTTGCTTTTGGTTGGTATTTTTTTAAAATATGTAATTTTAAGTTATTTGTTTTCTAAAAACTGATAAAAAAATAAATATCTAGGATGCTTTTGAATTAAAATAAATCAGAATTTAATAAAAAAAATTTAAAGATCCAGCAAAACAAGTTAATTATCCATAAAAAATAATATTACTTTCGAAGATAGACTAATTATTTTAACATTTAAGTGTTAAAGATTTTTTCCTAATGAATATCATAATAAAAAATGATAAATTTTATTTTTTAATCTAACTATAAAGATATTTTTCATCAAATTTAATTAGTTAATCATTAACATAAATTTAATTTTATTTAGTTTTAAATCATTAACAATTAAATATTAAAAAAAACTAAAATTTTGAATAAATATATCAAGGAATATCATACTTTTTTCTGAAATACAGCAAATTCAATGTAATCCCCTATAGTCTAGCAGGTTAGGATAGAAGGTTTTCACCCTTCAGACCCGGGTTCAAGTCCCGGTGGGGGAATTATTTTTATGATGTTTTAATTTTTAGCAAATAATATCTTTCTTATTTGAATATTGATATAATATTTCATAATCCCCTATAGTCTAGCAGGTTAGGATAGAAGGTTTTCACCCTTCAGACCCGGGTTCAAGTCCCGGTGGGGGAATTTTTTGTAATTATTAACTCAGCCTCAATTAAATTTTTAATGATTAAAAGAAAACAATTATTTATTTTTTGATCCCAAAATAAAAATTTGATGTATTAAAATGACATTTTATATCATCTTAATTTATTAATTAATTTTAAAGTTAATTTCTTTAAATAAAGAAAATATTAAATTATTCTCAAAATTAAATAAAATTAAATGAAAATTTTGGTTATTTTTTAATAATGTTTAAAAAATTATTTGAATTTTTATTTTTATTTTACAAATTTAAAATAATTTAATATATAAACTATACAACTCAGATAAATTTATGATTAATTTTTGAGATAAAAGAAATGAAATCGTATTATTTTTGGACATAAAATTGTATAAAACATTTCTTATAATTATATGTTTAATTTAAAGGATTAAAACAAACAAATATTGAATAAATTTTTTATTTAGCTGTTATATTTTACAAAATCAATCTAATTAATCGACTATTAGGGTTGTATTATCTTTAATTCCATAGAAACCTAGAGTTTTGTGGTCTTCATCTAAGATTTCGTTTGGATCATGCTAGTTAACTCTGTATTTTAAAACTAATTTGTCATTAGGGATACCATACAATTTGCTTAAAACATTTTTTAAACTTAATATAGATGTGTTGTCAGGGAATTTTTTGCTTTTGTTAGGTTTTCCTAATTGAGGTCCTGCAGCAGCAATAAGATTTAGCTAGACCATAACATTTTTTGGAGCTGAGTCTTCTGTAATATTTTTAGGTTCTTCAGGTTATTACTCATAGGGATTACCATACTTATGTAAAAGCTTAGAATGATTTGGATGCTCCTTAGCAGCCCATTCAAGGAATTACTATAAGTTATACTTGTAATATACCTATCCAGTAAGGGTAAAATAGTCATCAAAAGTTCTTCTCAAATAGAAAATTTCGCAATCCTTTCTTTCGTATTTTTTAAGGTTTGATCCGTTGATTATATTGAGATTTGGGCATTCTGCAACAGCTCTTTAGCGGACATAAGATTTACCACACTTGTCTCCTATAGGATTGTGCTTAATATTTAAGTAAGTTAGATTGGGAAATTTAGATAACTAGGTAAAAATAATAGGATCTTCAATAAGGTTAGATTCTAATGATATATGAGTAATACTTTCATACTATTCAAGATCACCTAATTAAGTTAGCTTGTTCTTGTTGAGGATAAGCTTTTAGAGCTTAGAAAGTTTATTTAAATGAAGTTTGAGTCCTTCAATATTGGTCAATTCTGTGTTCTCTAGATTAAGTAAGGTTAAATTTTTTAAGTCTTCATCCCTGTAAGTAAAATTTTCAAAATCAGTCATATTATTTCTGCATAAAAACAATTCTTCAAGAGCAGGGAAAGCAGGTAAGAAGCGACTTACTTATGTCCAATTCAAGTTACAATCAATAACTATGAGTGTTTTAAGTGAGTGGAATACTCCCATAGGAGTAACATCCTTAATTCTTGTATAATTACTCCAACACATCAGAGTATTTTCTTCTACATCTTTAGAGTTTCTTTCTGAAACATTTCTTTCTAAAGGTGTCAACTTATTGCTTGTGATAGAAAGACTCTCTAATATTTCTAATTCATAGCCTATTTAAAAAACCTAATCCCAATCAAAAAGTAAATTCTTTTCCAAAGAGAGTGTTTTTAAATTTGGAAGCAATCTTCTCAAATAATTCGAATGCCCTAAATCAGAAATGCATACTTCCTACAAAGACATTTCGGTCAACTCAGTGATGTTATTAAGTCTATTCCAAATTTTGTCAAACCCATAAAATTAAACCATTTTCTTATGCTTCTTTAATGTTTCAAAATAAGCTTCCTCATCCATTTCTACTTAGATGACTTTTTTAATTTATTCTTCGCCACGCTTTTACTCTTCCTCTTCCTTCTATTTTTCAGAATTAATTTCTTATTAAACCGAGTCTGGGAGATTTTCAACTTCTGTTTTTAACACCTGCTTGTTATATTTTCTATCAACTTAATCTATTTTAATTTAAATCATTCATTAACATCTCAATATACCAAATGTGATACACAAAAAAAATAAGCAATATTGATTATTTTGTATGTTTTGAATTGTATAATATATATTTTTTTACCTTGAATTTGCTACTTCAAATTTTAAGGAATATTTTCTTTAAAATATTTAGCCAAAATACCATCTAATATATCTATTCCTATACTTACTTTTTCATATTTTACTAGAGTTCCTGAGTTTTTATTATCTTTAGTTACAAAATATTAAGTGCCTTTTACAGTTCCGTTATGTCTTCCTCTTGTTTCATCATCCCATTCTACACCAAACCATAATTAATTTTCGCTATTAGCAGGTCTTCCCTCATGTATAAGAGGTCCGCTGTATTTAATGGTACCATAGAAACTTTGGCATTCAACTCTTCTATTTAAATATTAGTGACTTTTGCTTAGTAAGACAGTATGATCTTCTGCTTTAATTTCAGATTCGGGTAATTGCTACTTTTATGCATCCACCTTTTCAGTTTTTGCTTCTGATTTTTCCTAAGTATCTGTTTAAATTTCTTTCAAAACTTGAGTCTCTTTATTTTCTGTTTACTATTGGTTCTCCATTTTTTTAAATTACAATTTTTTTTAAAGTTCAAAATAGTTTGAATGATTAGATTGTTTTATTTATTAAATTTCTGATAATTATTATGCAGTCTAATAAATATAAATAAATCTGTGACTTTTCTATATATCAGATTTATAAAGGAGATACACTTTTTAAATTTTTCAAAAAATTAAATAATTATCATTATTATTAACATTTTTGTGTTTTAATTTATAAAAATATCTTTAATTGCTTTGCTTAAGCAAACGAAAAAAATTCACTTATATATTTTCTTTGTTTCTTACTTGATTTCTTATTGTATTTTCTAAATAATCACTAATAAATTCTTCTATTCATTCATTTATAATTTTCTTTTCTATATAAATAAGTTAACAAGGAATTTAATTTTCAATATGTCTCTCAAATATTCAAAAATATTTTGAATTAATTATGTAAAATTAAATTTAAAATAAATTTTTTTAATTTCTCAACAATAAATTTAATTATTTTAATTTTTATTTTATTAGTTCAAAATAACTATAAAATGATTAATTGGAAGGCTAAATTAAATAGTAAATTTAACATATTACTGAAAAAATTAATATATATAAGATCTAATAAAAAAATTGTGAAGGGTTATATTTATGAGAATACTTATGTTCTAAAATTCTAAAAAATTAAATTTTCTAATTAAAATTGTTATTTATTAAAAATATATAAATTAAAGGAGAAAAGTAAATAAATAAAATTTACAATTCATTCAAAGATACCGATTACTTTATCTTATTTATTTTTACTTACTATAAAAATATTTTTATTTATTAAAAGATCAAGTATTGAAGTTGCATTATTATACTTTATTTGATTTCATTGTTATTATGTTGATTCGTTGATAGATTCTAAAATAAAATCTTATTCAGCAAATAAAGGTTTCGCTAAAATAAACTTAAGGATCAATAATAATTTATATTATGAATTAATTTTAAATAATGATGGTTAATATTATTTTAAATAAATAATATGTAGTAACTTTAGTTTAGATAATTCTTTAAGAAATCAATAATTTTTCTTACAAAATATTTTTAAAACTATGTCTATGTATGGTCTCTTAAGATTTCATTATAAAGGTATTTGAAAATATTTAATTTATATGGAGTTTAGATGCCTTGATATAGAGAATGATTTATAGGGTCGAATATACTTATTTTTTTGTCTTAAATTTTATTAATTTCTACTTCAATTTTATATTTAATCAATAAAAATACATTAAAATTGAGAATTTAAAATTTAGAAATTTAAATATTTCGTGATTTATTTTGAATCTATTTAAAAAATAGCAAATAAATCTAGTTTTTTAATACTTTTTATAAGTTTAATATTTAAGAAAAATATTTACTTAAATCAAGAAAGAAAATACTTTTTGTTATCAATTTTATTTTAAAATCCTTATATAAAAAGTTAAAAATACAGAGATAAACTAAAAATGTAAATTAAAATGTCTTTAAACAATTAAATGAAAATTAAGATAAAAATTCTTATTTTGTTAATATGTGATATATTGAATGTAATTTTAGGATATTTAATTTATTAAATACTGATAAAAGTCCCAACAAATTGTAAGACATAATTATTATTTAATATTATAAAATAAAATACTAACAATTTTAGAATTTGTTATTTTCTATTTCCTCAACATATAAATGTACGATTCAACTTTATTAACCTCTTTTATTTTTTAATGAGTTCATTTCTCATATTTTAATTTCTTCTTGCCAGTTAATCTCTCCTAAAAATATGAATTTTATTTTTTTAAATATTTCTAGATTGACAAATACTAAATTTGAAAATTCCTAAATAGCTATTCTAAAAAATATTTATTTTTGAAATTGGCAAGTAAGTGATTAATATTATTAAAAAACTAGTGTAACTATTATTTTATTTATGATAAAAAATAAAAAAATATTTATTTTTACTTATTTTGATTGTATTCAAATGTTTCATATATAAAAAAGAAAAACAAAGTTTTGAGATTCTTAAGATTTGATAAATGAGCGTTTATTTCTTTTTCTGTTTTGTCATAAGTAGAATTACCCCTAAATAAATAAATAAATTTAAATGATATATTAAAATTATTTAGAAGTGTCAAAGTATTGAGAAAAAAATAAGATAATGCGAATTTAATTAAAAATAATTAATGTTTAAATATAAAAAATATTAATTTTATAAACATTTTCTTCATAAATCTTAAATTTAATTAATGTGGAAAACACATTTTAAAATATTCAGAAATATAAAATAAGAAATTACTTAAAGTTTAATTTTAAATGTGAGAGATTAGTTAGATATGACAGAGTTTGGAATAAATTGATTTTATTCTATTAATCTAATTCATTATAGCTAAAAATAATTAAGATTTTTTTTAATTTAATTAATTAATTATTAAAATTTTAGATTAAATTAAAAGAAATTAAATAAACAAATTTATGAAATAAAATTTCAATGCTATTCAAACTTATAGTATTAAAATAAAAATTTTTACTTCAAATCAAGCACTAATTAGTCAAGTTTACTAAAACAAGGTGAGTTAGGTTGAAATTATAAAGGAATTATTTCCTTTAACTTATTGTAACTTTTTAAATTTAAATTAAATAATGTATTTATTTATTTATAAAATATTCTTTATTAAAAAGATATTAAAAAAACTACCAACAAATTTAAATAATAAGTTTTATGAAAAAATAAATTCTTAGATATCAAAATTAAGTAAAGTTATTAATAAAAAAAGTTTAAAAATAAACATTTACCTCAAGTCTAAATGTAATTACGAAATACATTGTTATTTAAATAAATCTGAGAATAAATTGAAAATATTCAACTCTGTGATATTATTCTAGCTAAATTTAAATATTATTTTAATATTTTTAATTAATTAGAATATATTAAAAAAAAGTTTAAAAAAAAAAGAAAACTAAATCCTTGTATACCTCAAATTTAGATTTAAATATTGCAAGTTAGCCATATTTGATAAAACTTAAATTAGTTTTAAAGCTCCATAAGAAGTAATTTTGCTTTAACTAAATAATATTTTCATATAAAATTAAGTTTTAATTGAATAGAAAATTTTCAAATAAAAAATGGATTATAAAGCTAAATTAAAGAAAAAATTAGATAACTCGTTTACCAAAAAGAAAGTGTAAGATTGGAAGGATTAATAGACTTTGATATATCCAGGCATAATTCTTCAAATCCTTTAAGCTGAATATTATTTTAACTTTGAATATTTTAGAAAGTTATTAATTTATAAAAATAAAAAATATTAATTAATGATCAATTATTTATTTTGTAAAGAAATTTACTTTAAATTTAATGAAATTTTTTTCATTTTTTTGCAATTCTGTAAAGCAGAAATAAAAAATGAAATGTTTTTTGCTCCTATTTTATTCTCCCTTTTAAATATTAATAAGGTACAAATGATAATAGAAAAAAAATAAAATAATTATTTAAATATTAATTTTATTCTTAGCAGATATTTCACTAATTCTTTTTTTTTATGTTTTCATAGTTATAAATGTAGATTAAAAAATTATTTATACATAAGATTTAGACTTAAAGATAACATTGAAGTTAATTTTGATATTGCCTAAGAAAGATATTATGAGCCCTTTGCTCCGATACTATTTTAACTTTTATACAAAATTTTTTAATTTATATTAATAAAAGTGATAAAATAATTTATTTTAAAACAAAAATGAATAAGAATTAGAAGATTAATCATTTTAAATATATTAAGAATTTATCTTTACCCAATATTCAAATCTAAATTCTCTATAAAAATACACTTTTCTAAGGCTTAACTTAATTCGTATGCAGCTTTTGATCCTAAGTTATTTGAGCTTTATGGGTTTAAAGTAAAATATATTTTATTACCAATTATTAAATGTTATGCTTTATTTACTAAAGATTAAGATTCAAATTTTAAAGATTTGTACATTAAGCTAATCCAGAGGTTAAAATTAATAAGCCATCATCTCTAATATTATTTTATCTTTAAATAATTAAAATTATTTTTTATTTTTTCCAAATATTTTTGTATTTAAAGAAGGGTTTGATTTATGGACAAATAAATTTATCATTTAAAGCAATTAACTATAAAAAATTATTTTGATAAAATAAACTAAATTTACGAAAGATTAAGATTTAGGCTTGTAAGAGTTCTGCAATATGATTCAGAGCTTAAAAACTTTTATTTTAAAAAAAATTATTTTTTTAGTATATACATTAATAAAATACATCAGCTAGACTAAATTATTATTATTTCTTCTACTCTTACATCTTATCTTTTTTTACTATTTCTGTTTAATAAATTGATTCTTATTCTTTTTATTTGTGATAATATTTAATTTTTTATTTCTAAACTTAATATTACTATTTTAATAGAAATAACGTAAAATGACATATTTTTAATTTTATCAACTATTACCTAATTTAATTAGAACTAAAAAAAAAAATAAAAACATTAATTTTTAAAATAACAATTTTTAAAATCCTGTATCTATATGTATAAAAAAATATTTGATTATTTAAAGTTTCTTTGATTAATAGTTTTAGGAAAATATTAAACAGTAAAAAAACATCAATATTGTCTTGATTTTATTTTAAATAAAACAAACTATTTATATTCTTAAATTATGTTAATAAGCCCTTTTTTATTGATTTGTGTTTGATAAGCATTTCTTTTATTTTAAGATTATATCTTATTATAAATTGGCAGATAAATTGAACTTAGTTAATCATAACAAATTTGAAATATATATAAATTTATTTGAAGTTGAGAAAATTTAATAAGAAAGAAAATACCAAAAAAGAAGTAAACTATAAAAAGATAAAATTAATAAAAGAAAATTTAATTTTAAAATAAGCAAAAATGTCTTTAAAAATCAATTAGACACATTAAATCATATAGTCAAAAAATAAAAGCAAACAACTAAACAATTGCACAAAGCATGATTAAATTTTTATAAAAAGTTTGTAGAGAGATATATAACTATTTATATATCGACATATAATATGCAATTTATGGATATTTATCTTACTTTTAATCTATTAAAAAATGTAATATAAAATTTAATTATAGTGATAGCACATTTAATTAATTTGAGCTTGTAAAAATATATAATTGTTATTAATTTAATAGTATAAAATTTCTTAAGATAAAAAGTTAGTCAAAATATGATTTATTTAAATTTTCCAATATTTCTTTTCTTTTTTTTCAAGCTTTCCTTCTAAGTTGATTACATTTGTGATATGAATCAACCAACAAATGTTTACTGCGATTAGAATTAAATTTGCTATGATTGTTTGAATGCTGATTGTTTATATTGTTAAAGTGATTTGAGCACTTGTACATAGTGTGTAAGTAAATTTTTGTATAATGGATAATGCTTAGCTACATAACCATAAGGTACTTTCTGTGATAAAAATACTAAAATCTGCAGTAAATGTTAAGTTGATTTTTGTGGTTAGTGTTAAGATGATATTAAAATATGTTAGAAATGCGATAATAGCTAAATAAATAAATATCTTTACAAAAATAAATGTACAGATTCTGTTCCAGACTATGTTTAATGTGACTCTTAAAATATTTGTTCAAATAAACCACCATCCTATTGTAGTCCAAATTGTTAAACATGCGATTATGAGTAAAAAGCTTGTTAGTAGTGCTCGAACACTTATCTTAAAATTATAAGCTAACCACCTACCCTCCCTACATGCTAAACTTAATGTCCTTCTAATTCTTCATAAATAAACTAAGAATGTTATGTTTGTCCTTAGTTTTGCAACACTTGTGATAGCTAATTTAAATGCCTGTCTTGCCAAACTGGTTATTCTTTATAAGGTGATGTTTGTTCTGTTTGTAAGGAGTTAGCGTAAGGATTAAATCCCACCACTTAGAAATGTGAACTATGTTAAGTATAAAACTGCTAAAGTTGTATTTTAAACAATTCTATATGCAATCTATGCTCTCCTAGCTACTATCTTGTTGAAAATATATGTTAATCTAATCATCCTATAGGTTATTTTTGTGATAGTTAAAATGTTTGCTTTAAGTGTAGTGCTGGATGTAATACTTGTAATTAATATAAAAATTGTAACACGTGCAGCGAAAATTGTCTTTAATGTTTAGATTAAAATACATGTACTGCTTGCGGTGAGGAATTCTTGCTACAAAACGAAAAATGCATTTGTAAAAAAGGATATTATGTAATTAATAATTTCAAAATTATTCCACAAATTCTTATCTTACACTTTTTTTGTTTTGTTAATTATCACTATTTTCTTTGTAATGAAAGAAAAATAAACATTAATATTCTGGTTACCAATATCATTTAACTTAGAGCGAGATTTATTTGTTTATTTACATATTATTAAATAAATTTTTTTGGATTATTTTTTTATTTATATTTTTTAGGATTCCAATAAGAAGATCTGCTAAACATGCTAAGATATAATTTCAAAGGAGGAATGTAATAACTAAAGTATACATAATTGCTTTTTCCTTGAGGAAGAAAATAAATGTGTAGACACATTAAATACAAATGTTTATTGTGATTAAAATAATAAATGCCACTAATAGTAGCCTAGCAACACTTATTGTGTTAAGGAATAAAATTCAATTAATAAATTGTTTCAGTATAATTGTTTCTAATGTGATTAGTCTTGCTCAGGATGTGTAGAAAAAACTAATAAAGATTGCTCTAATTGCTCAGAAAGCTACACTTTGTCAAACGGTTCTTGTATTTAGCAATTTAAAGTTTATAACTCTGAGACGTTTACAGAAGAAAAAATATAGCTGGCTTCCTAGTAAGTCTCTACAACCTCCTAAGCTACAACAATTAGCGCAGTTGCTCTGAATACAGTTTCAAACGTTTTTTCTTCTTCTAGTTTTGGAATAGTTACATCAGGTTTATCTTGTTAAAAACTTTCATATTTGACAATAGTAGATTGTAACCTTCCAGGCCCAGTATTCCAGCCTTTGAATGCATAAAAAAGTAACTTATTAATTTAAATAAAAAATATTTTATAAAATAACAAAAAATATTTATAAAAAAATAGATCAAATTCCTACCTAGTCTTTTAAGTTCCTTAACTTCATAGATTATTTCATTCCATAAGACACTATTCATTTTTATGATTTCAAATTTAAGAATATTGATCTTTCTTATAACATTCTAATTACAAGTGGTTCTGCAATTTCTCTATTTTTGATTTGCTTTTTCCTATTAATCTTATTTTACTTTTTGACTGAAAAAATGACCAATGAGAAGGTCTTATCTATCTCAAAAACTCTATATAATAATGTTTTCTCTGGGCTGATGATATCTTATTTATAGCTTTCAATGTCTATATTTATTATTGGAATTAATGTCTAAATAAAAGAATTCATTAGCAACTCTGATATTCATGGTCTAGCATTTAAGATCCCCATTATTATAATTATTTTCATTTTGGTAATTGCAATATTTCGTTGGTAGTTTAAATATCTTAACTTATAAAAACCTATTTAATTCAATCTTAATTTCTACGAAATAACAAGAGAAAAGATTCTTAATGACGCTATTTATGAAATTAAGTTAGCTAGAAACTTTATTTTGATAAACTTATTTTTTGAATCTCTATTAACTCCAACTCTGTTTATATAATTCAACTTTAGCTGGTAAATTGTAACTATTACTTATATAATATTTCAGTTGCTATAATTAACAATTACAATATATACTAAGCCATTTAAGTCTAAGCTTACAAATTTTTATTTTATCATGAACTCTCTACTGTGGATAGGATTAATGATTTAATACTATATAATTAATAGTTTTATGTCTAAAAGTGATTATAATAATTATGCTAGAATATTAGATAATTGTTGTATGTCTTTTTTAGTTACTCTTTAAATGATTTTGCTTATTAATCCTGTATACATGGTCCTCACTATATTAGTTAAAATATATGAATTAATCTAGTAAAAAAGATAACAGAAAAAAATTGAAAAAGAATTTGATATTTTCTCTAATTAAAATTCCTCACTCACACCTATATAATAAAATAAATAAAACGAAGCTAAAATTCTATCTCTCTATGAAATAGAAATGTCTTTGCAAAATTAATTCTCTTAAGTTACAAATAGCAATTATTGGATTAGAAAGAAAAAAAATTACTGATATTATTCGTTTAAATTTTATTTAGTAAATAAATAGATTTAAGAAATTAAGTATGACCAGCTATATTAATACTATTAAAAATCTTGTATATAATTAGAATAAATATAATCAATCATATATATATAAATGTAATTTAACCATTAATTTAATTAAAAATAACTACTTTGATTACAGTATTTTTGTATCTTTTTTATATTTTTCTTATAAAAAGGTAGATAATTTATGGATATTCTTATTGAAATCAAAATATAATTTATAGTAAGACAATTTTGATGTAATCTAGGAAATTATGTTTCTTTTAATGAATTCTAGTTCCATTATAGAACCAAATGCTAATTACTATTTTTATAAATGATAATTATTTATTTCGTTTTTGTTTAAAAATAGAATAAAAAATATTGATGTAATTATCAAAATTAATAAATTAAAAAAAAACTAAGTGAAAATAAATTTGACTTAAGTGAAAAATTTAATACTTGTCTTTGTTTTAGTTAATTTAAATCAATATTTACTCTCAGACATTAAACTTAATTAAAGTTGTCTTTACTTTCATTAAATCGTAGTTCATAGAAATGGTTAAAAAAATTATGTAAAAAATCTAATTTTTTCCTCATATTAATTGAAATATTCCTATTTGAGAAGCAAATTATATTTTATACCCATGATGAGATACTTACTTAATATGTAGTATATAAAAATATATTTTATAAAGCTAATCTAAATAATTGTATATAGAGTGATAAGCTATTTATCTATATCTATCTCTACTAAAATCATTTCTTTAAGGATGAATCTTTAAAATTTCTACATTCTGTCCAATATAAATTCTAGAGTTAAATGCTAAAAAAAGCCATCAAAGCAAATTAATTCATTGCTAATTCTTTATTTTAATTTTATATGCAAAATTTGTGAATGCAATTCATAAAAATTAAATTGTAAATTTTTAATTCAAAATTTAACCAATTATTTTTATGGCCAGGATTAAATATAGATGTTAAATATAAGAACTCACTTTTTAGTAATAAAAAAAAGGACTTTGAATAATTATCAGCAAGCACATATTATTATTAATTAACATAAAAGATTCAAATTCTTATTACTTATATCCATGCTTATATTGCAGTTTATTCTACGAAGAATCTAAAAATGTATATCTAATTTTTAACACTCTAGTTTTTTAGAGGGTTTTGTTTTAAAAAAATCTTCTTGTGATAATTTGCTTACTTAAAAAACATCTATTTAAATCTCATAAAAATTAAATAAGAAACAAAGAAGCAAAAATAATTTTAGTTAGTAGTACAGTTTATTTAAGTTTTGTATAAAAAGTTTGCTAATTAATCTTCAGGCTTTCAAATTATAAACTCTGTTTTAAGCTGCTTATCTTCTTTCGTCTAAGCTAGATAGTCATGAACTTTCCTTATTAAATTTTTAACTCATTATTTAAAGTCAAAAATAGTTATTATTTTTATAATTAATAAAATATTGCTTTTATTAATAAAAATCGTTTTTATAAAATACGGTTTTAAAATTAATTCTGAAGGCTATATAAAATTTATAAGAACATAAAAATCTAAAGAAATTAAAAAAATATAGATTCATAAAACTTCAAAATTATTTTTTCGTCTAAAGATTTATTTCATTTTATTAAAAAGATGTTTTGAATTTAGAAAAATTTTAGATAAAATGATAAATATTATTTAGTTAAAAAATGAATAATTATCTAAAAATAGAATATTAATTATTTTTAAATAGGGGCTTTTATTATTTTATGTTTATTTTTAATCTCCTCAATTAAAATCTAAAACTTTTCTATGACAATAAAGTATCATATTTATCTAATTTATATATTTATTTATGAACATTTTTTAAATTTAATTCTACTTTAACCTAAATTTTATAAATTTTGCTTTCGCCATTTTTCTAATTAAAGTGATTGATTTCCATAGCATACCATAATTTATTTTTTGCCTTCTTTTATTAAGAGAAAGCTTAAAATATATAAATTAAATTTAACTTTAAGAGTATTAACTGGTATTTAAAAATATTAAAAGCTTTTTCAATACTTATTATTATTTTTTATAATTGATGAAATCGATTTTGTTTTTAATTTGATTATTTATATTTTTTTAAATTAACAAATAAATAAGATTACTTTCTTTTCAGGTGAAATTCTTGATAATATTTTATTTATTTGTATTATTTATTCCAAGTCTTTAGAGGAATGAATGTATTCCACTAAATAGAACCATACTAAATTACAATTTTAATGTAAATATTTTTTTATGGTTATTTTTTAAAATCAAGATACAAAAGACTACAAGATATTTTCATATTGTTAGAGAAATATTTTTATTTATTATAATAACACATAATAATAGTCATACATAAGTATCTATATTATTGAATTTGATTAAATTAATTTTGACAAAAAAAAAAGAAACTTGTTATTAAACTTACATTAATTAATGAAGACAATAATATAACTAATAACTTTTACATTATTATTCAATTACTCCATTTAACAAGAAGGAGAATGCTTTGATTAAATACCTAATCAGAGCTTCTGTAATGAAAACTATGAATGCTTAAAATGCACAAATCCAGATTGTTTATCTTGTTTAAATGATTTAAACACTTGCACATAATGCATAAATAAGTATTTATTCAATAATAAATGCACAATTAATTAACCTTCAGGAACTTATTGCGATAACTAAACTAAAATATGTACAAAATGTAAAGCAGATTACTGTATTAGTTGTTAATCGGACGTTAACACTTGCTAGCTGTGTGATTAACAATCGTAATTTGTTTATCTCTACTTAAATAAGTGTTTGAATTCGAAACCAAATTATCTAATTTGTGACAACTAAAACATTTGCAAAACTTAACCTCCTACTTATTGTACTGCAAATTGTTAATCATGCAACTACTTGACTAAAGAGTGCTACTAATGCTCAAATGGTTTTACTAAACTTTTAAACGAACCTCCTACTTTACCAAGCTGTGTGAACTCTTAACCAGCAAATTCATCTATTTAATCATCATAATTTATTTAATGTCCTCAATATTGTTCATAATGTGACAGCAAATTTAGTTGTTAAGCATGTTAAAATAACTACTATCTTTTAAATCAGATGTGCTAAATTTGTTAATAAAAGAATTTTGGGCCAAATAAGTCATCACAAGTTTGTGAATAGTGCTAAGTACCCAACTGCTAAAATTGTATTTCAGATAGTTCTATTTGTAATAAATGTGCAGATGGATATTTTCTTACCTAAAATACTTGTTAAATTAATCATCCTACATCTAGTTACTGTGATGATCGAAACATTTGTAATCCTTGCAATGGTGGGTGTGCTACTTGTGATCAATATGGAAATTGCAATACTTGCAGTGATGGATGCATCTAATGTGGTGATAAAAATAATTGCTCTGCTTGTGGATAAAATTTTTATATTCAAAATAAAGAATGTATTTGTAAATAGGGATATTATGTAATAAAATTTTTTTAATTAATTAACTAATCTAAAATATGATTGAATTAAATATGTTATTAAAAGTATTTTTTTAAAAGAATTCTTCTAGGTAGGCATGCGAAAGTTGTGAAAGTATTTCCTAAAAGACTGATTGTAATTAGCAAAATAAAAGTCAGTGCTACTTTTTTGATGAATAAAGTAAATGTGTTGATATGAAGGATAAGATTTTATACTGCAATGAAAAATAGCAATGTTTCCAAAAGAAACCTATAAATACTTACTGCATTAAAGATACTAGCAACGCAACTCCATTTAATAAATATTTATGCAATTAATGTCATCAATTATGCCAAGAATGTACAGGAAGTAGTAATCATGAATGTGTAAACTGCATTGAAGGTCTCATTTTAAAAAATACAACATGCGAATAACTATTCTTAATGTATAATTCAACAGTTTATACTAAAGATAAAATAGAATAAGTTTCTCAACAAGCTCAAACAACTTCAGAAGCAACTGTAGGTAGTACTTATGTTTTAAGTGCAGCTTAAAATATTTTCTCATCATCTAGCTTCGCTATTATAACAACTGGATTAAGTTGTCAAAAACTTTCTTATTTGATTTTAGTAAATGTAAATCTACCAAATCAAATTTATTCACCACTAGAAAAGTTAAAAAGTAAATATTTTTGAATCTTTTATATAATTTTATAATTTTCAATAAATTAATAATTAGGCCAACTACCTTCTCAATAATTTAAATTTCTTAATTTTTTCAAGCTCATTTTGGATGTAAACTAGATAACTTACCCAGATATCAGGTTCGAATCTGTAGATCTATCATATCACATTCTGTATAATTGTGGATAAGCAGTCATTTTGTTTTTGATTTGCTTGGTATTATTTACTCTATTTTATCTTCTTTCAGAAAAAGCTAAAATTAAGTAAATAGTTACTTACTCATAAAAAGGTTACGAATATATTTTCTCTAGCTTTATAATTCAGTATTTTTAGCTTTCGCTGACAATTTTTGTAATTGGAATCAATACATAAATAAAATAATTTATTAACGATTCAAGCTTGGAATAACTAGCAATAAAAATACCACTACTAATTGCACTTTTAGTTTTATCAATTGCTTTATATTAATAACAATATCAATACCTAAATAGAATAAAGCCTAAATATGAGATTATCAATTTCTTTGAAATAACTAGACAAAAAATATTAAATGAAACTATATTTGAGTCTAAGCCTCGTAGAAATTTCATTTTAATTTATTTATTATTTGAATCTATTATAATACCAACATATTTTATTCAATTTAGCAGTAACTGGAGATTGGTTAGTATAATTTCAATAATAATCCAAATATTATAATTATGTTTAATTATATATTTAATGCCTTTCTTATCGAAGCTAACGAACTGGTTTTTTATATCTAATTCCCTGCTTTGGCTTGGACTTTACGTTCAATACTACCTTTTGAACTTTTATTCATCTTAACCAGATGTTGATAATCATGCTTCTACTCTTGATAGTATAAGCTTTTCCTTCTTAATATTTATACAATTAGCATTACTAATAAACCCAATACATATAATTTTAAGCTTGTTAGTAAAGCTATATGACTCTATCATAAAATGGCTAAAAGAGAGGAAATTTTAAAAGTAAATGGGAGATAACTCGGTTTTATATAAAAATTTTGTCAAGTAAGGGTAAGTTCAATAAAACAAGTCAATAATTAATTAAAATTAAAGTATTGATTTTGAATTGAGTTTTTAAAATAAATTTGACTTACATGTTTACAATAAAAATTATTTAAGAAAAAGTTTAAAAGTTTGAAAAGTTAATTTAAAATATGATTAAAAATATTTTTTATTTTTTAAATGTAATTTTGTTTATATTTTTGTTTTGCAATAAAGATTTATCTTCATTAAGGCTACATTACTAAACTAAAGAATTATTTTTAAATATTTGAATTATTTATTATCATTTAAACATAGTTACTATTTTATTTAAAATTACAATTAATCACAAATTAATTTTTAATTTTAATTTATCAAAAAATAAAAAGTTTGATCCCTCCATCATTTTAATAAAGGTTCTCTTTAAAGATAAATCTAAATTTTAAAAAATTAATAAATAGTAATAACAAGAAAAAGTTTTTAAATAATTTTTTAAGTTGAAAACTTTTTTGATTAAAGTTAGCTTATCAATTTTATAATAAATTTATATTTTTTTATAACAAAATTAATATTATTAATACAATTTTCAGCAATTAAAAGCCAATTAATAGAAATGACAAAAATGGAAAAACATAAGAATATTGAATGAATGTGAAGAAAATTTAATTTCCTAATAATATATTTAAAAAATCATTACAATTTAATATATTATTGGAGGGTCAAGTCTTATATAATTATTTTATATTTCAATTAGAATTTAATTATAGTTTTTTAATATTTTGGTGTTTTATGTTTGTTTTGTGGTTATTAGTCTTTAATAAGCTTGATTACTCAAATGTTTTCAAAAACTTATTATGGATTATAACTTATCATGAAATATTTAAGGAGATTCATATTTTTCGTTTTTGACAATTCAAAAACCATAGTTTCTGTCAAAGTGATTTATATTGTTTACAGAGTGAAATTTTCTTCTAAAAGTGAGAGCAAACTCTTAAAAGATTCCGAATTAATCTCAATTCTTGAAATATTAAGGGTTATGAGAGAATAGTTGCTCTTTAAACAGTTGAAGAAGTATTCCTGTGAAACACTCTCTATTTTTACATTTTCACTTATATTCAGCACATTTACTCCTTGAAATACTTCTAAGAGATTACCTAAGCTTCTAAGACTTGTTTAGCTAAGTTCATTGTGTGCTATGTGAAGTTCTAAATATTAATCATAGTCGTATATTCCTCTTTTAGAGTTATCATTATGAACTTTTTCTAAATTGATCACTAGATTGGATAAGCCAGTGTCATTCATATTTATATAATTTAAACTCAAATATTAGAAAGGAAGTTAATAATCTGCCTATCTTTAATAGTAATCTGTATATTTTCTATAATCAGATTACTCTTCAATATACTACCTTATTGCAAAGTGTCTTTCACTAATTATTCTACCAATATACATAAAGCTTGTCTATTGCAAATCTAAATGTTAAAATAAAATTAATATGGTTTCATTTTTATATTTCATTTTAACATTCTTAATTAATTACCTTCAATTCTATTCATAGAAAGGTGTGTCACTTCGAATGATTATGGCTTTTTAAAATAATCCAGCATAGCAAGGAGAACTTCATCAGTAATATCATTGTTATCTAGTTTTAATACTCTTAAAGAACAAATAACGGAATCGTCTTTCATAACTGAAAAGAAGAAAGTTATAAACTAAGACCACAGACACAAATCAGAAAAATCTATCTCTACTAAATTCCTTGAAGTTGATGCTATCATCAAAGTGTAGTAAAAAAATGCTTCAGAAACCCTACAATTATTAGAATTTGAAAAATAAATAAATTAACTAATTCAAATAAATATTTTTATTTACGGTTTTAAAACAGGGTAAACTTTGCAGGTGTTATCTAATTTTTCAGTATCCAAGTTAATTTTTAAAATTGTTGATTCATCATTTTCGAAAAAGGAAATAAGGCTCTAGTCTGGCGTTGAATTTAAGTATCCACATAAAAAATAGTATGCCTTTATAGCAATTTGTTTTTTTAAAAACTCATAAAGTGGTGTTTTAAGATGTCTCAGATCTTCCTACTTTTTTCCTAAATAAAAGTGTATTTGTTGAGTTGCCCTTTCAGTCAAAGAGAAATATTAAAATTCTTAAGCCTATTTGTATCCATTTTCTTTAATATCAAATCCATTTGCTACTTCCAAGCATATCTTATTCAAAGGGATTCTCAACATGACAATAGGTCTTTATGATTCTTAATTTGGATAAACAAACATATAGAATCCTCTAATGACTACCCATATTTCTTCGTTCATACATTTATCTAATAAAATAACAAAAATATTTAATATAATTTTGTTCATTTTTTTAATTTTTTAAAAAAATTTAAAATTAAAAAAATTAATTTAATTTTTAAAATAAATTAGATGACATTTCTAAGCTAAAATTTTTTATCAAAGGTATCTAACAATAGCAATAGATAGATTGATATAATTTCTTTTTAGTAAAATTAATTGTCAATTTTTAATTGTCGTTTCGATAGGTTAATAATTATTAAACTTTAAAAATAAATAAAAAAATGCATTTTATTTATTTCGATATTAGCTTATGAATTAAATCATGTTACTAAATTTAAAAATTATTCTTAATTTGGATAAATTGACACATATATTTATTTCTCTTATACCTATTTATACTTATTCATTCTTACATATATCTAATCAATTTAGCAAAAGTATTTAATAAAAATTTATTAGCTTATTTTCAATTTCTTTTGTAAAATTTAATATTAAATGGCATTTCTAAAACAATAGATTTTTATCAAAATTATCTAACTTTAGCTGTCAGGTAATATTTTTCTTTTTAGTAAAACAAATTGTAATTCTTCAAGCGTGATTTTGATAGATAAAATGTTTTTATTTATTTCTGATATTAGCTAATGAATTGAAATATTATTCATAAATTAAAATTTTAAACTAATTAGCATTAACAATATAAATTAATTGATGCTCTCTCTCTATTTGTAAATTAAAATATGCTTATTTTATTTTGCTTAAAAAATTCCATTTTTAATTTATTCAATCACAAATTCCTATTTAGCCAAATTATTAAATGGACTTCTTTGTTTATTTTAAAAATTTGAAATAAAAAAAACTTACCATTTATCTTTCTTAAAGCTGATCCACAAAATTTAGGAGGCCCTAATAAAAAATGATCATCTTTATATGAAGCAGGGATATTTTTGAAATTTTCATCGCTTTGAACGAAATTATCCTATAAAATTGTAATATAAACTTTCATTTATTAAATGAGTTGATGAACATAATTAGCATCTTATCCTCCACCCAAATCGAAAGAATCCTTGCTTAAATTTTAGAATAGCTTCTACCTATCCTAAATAATATTTAATCTATTTTCACGCATTCTTCTACGCTCTTCATCTTTATCAATATCTTCATAATCAACAGGTTCTAATCTTCTAAGCTCTTAATCTACTATCCTGTAATCAAAATCCAAAGTTATATATTTTTCATACTCTTTTCTCCTTGCAGCTAAAAACTCTTATATTCTAAGTTCCTTCTACTCTTCTAATTTAAATCTTTTTTTGTTTTTAATCGTATTTTCAGATATCATATTATTGTTATTATTCATATCTAAATTTTGAGCTGAACTCACTTATGATCCATCTACCTTTGAATTTCTTTATTTCTTATCGTCTTAAAAATTCTTGTTCAGAGTAAGATTGCTATTCGCATTTCTGTACTCTGATAAGGTGCTATAGTTCTTCATATTTTATGTATTATTCATTTTTATCAACTTAATTTATCTTATACTTCAAGAAATTAAATATAAAGATTAATATTTTTTGTAAAAAATTTACTTAAAGTACACTCAATCAAAAAATATCATAAATTTTATAATAATTATTATTTATGATTATTTTTAACGAATATGCAAAAAGCAGGATCCTTTCTTTTCCTTATAAAAATCATTTCCATTTTTCTCAACAAAATTAAACATTTTGAGATAAAAAAACATAAACAAATAATTTTCTTTTGCTCAAAAAAATTAAATTAAAAATTTATTTTAAAAAGTATCTTAAAGATATTAAAATAATAAGAAGATCTACCTACAAGTGCAATTATAATTTAATATTATTCTAATTCTAGAATTTTTAAACAAAAATTTAATAGAAACTCTTTTCAATCACCAACAAATAAATAAATTTAATTGCTTAAAAGTGAAAAGAAAATAAAAATTTTATTTTCAAAAAATCATTTTGAGTTTTAAACATTCAGATCATAATAATTGTTTATTTTATCTATCATTTTTTCAAATTTCTAAATAAAAATATCTTTAACTAATAATCAGCAAGCAACTTTTTTATAGTAAATCTTAGCTACTTAAACAATTTTAGAATTAATCCTTAAATCATAATAGTAATTATATAGATAAAAAGATAATTTAAAATTAAAAAATTAAATTTGTTTGTTTAAAATTTGAAATAATTGGTAGTTTTTTTTAACTAGGTTCATCTCTAATTTTTAGAAAATTTTTAGATATATTTTTTATATTTATCAAGTAAATTTTGAAAATAATTAATTCAACTAAATTCATGGAGATAAATAAATTTGCACAATATTTAATTTATATTAAGTCTTTATCACAAATAAATATTTTTTTACTTTTAATATATTTAAATTAATTAATCAAACTCTATTTTCATTTTGCTCAGTACTAGGAATTCTTTTCATGTTTAAACTCTTAGATTCATAAATTTCTGCGGAAACTCTATGATTAGATTTTAAAGTTAAGACTGTTTTATGGAAATAAATCATTAAGGCAACTAAAGTAAAAAATGTCAAGCCAAATAAAACACCAAAAACAACAGCTATAGCTTTATTTGAATAGTCTTCAGTAAAATTTTTATTATAGGGGTCTACATTTTTTTCCTTCTCTGGAGTTGATGGCATATCCTTGTTAGTATTAGTAGGGGTTTCCTTATTATTAGTTACTTGTGTATTATCTTTATCATTATTTGGTGATTAATCTTTTTTATCAGTTGTCGATTTGTCCTTATTATCGGTAGCAGGTTTATTATCCTTGTTATCAGTTACAGTTGTATCTTTATTTTTAGATTTATCACTATTATTATCTACTGGATTTTTTGTAGAAATTTCATATGTAAGAGGAGTACTTAAATCAATCTTTCCTTTTTCTCCTTCGAAAATAGTTTTTAAAGTTTAAGCAAGTCTATAGCCAGCAAGAACTATTCTCTTTTAAATCATATCGAAGCTGCTGTTATAAAAGGCATCTCCAAAACGAATTTCATTATTTTTCAACAAGAAAGGATATACTTCATTTAAAGCTACATTCCAGCTTTCTTCTGCCCAGTCATTGAAAGTTTCTATTATTTTTTGAAGATAATTTAAAAAAGTGATTTTTTTAATCAAATTTTTAATTCTGACAATTTTGGACAAACTAATTTAATTTATTCATCCAGTTTTTATCGGATTAAATTATTAAGAAGAGAAATAATAGAAATTTAAACTAATTTAAATGTTTTAGCTTAATAACTTACATGCATTATTGATATTAAGAGATTCTTTAGGATATTGAGCCATTATTCTATCTAGTTCTGCTTCGAAGTAGGCTTTGAAAGTATCATTCAAAGGTCTTTATAGTCTGCTTTTCCAATTATAGTAAAAGCAAGAAGAATCAAAGTAGAAATGAATATTAGTTTTTTCTTTTTTACCATCGGCAGTATAGAAATTAATTTTTTATCTGTTACCACCTTGATCACCCCAAAGTTCTTATTTTGGACCCAAAATTGTGCTGTTATAATAACTACCAGTGTGATGAGGCATATGAATATCTCCTACAAGATGAACAAGCATTTTCAACATCATAATCTTAAATTCTGTAATCTTACCAACAAATCCTTTGTTTTATAATGTCTTAACTATATTATCATATGCGCTTAAAGCATTTTCTGAATCAGCCATAGGATCTTTTTATAAATTAGGTAAATTTTCAGGATTGCTATCTTTGTTTCCTATGAAATGCCACATTCCCATAGCTTTTTAGGCATTTCCATAAGTTTTGATGTCGTCACCCCAAACAGCATTCTCTTCATAAGATGTGGTCGAAATTGTTTCTATTCCAGTTGCAGAAAAGGCATCTAAATATTTAGCAGTAATTTTTTAAATTTCATTATCATTTTTCATTAATTCTCTCTTAGCTATACCAAGCACAAGCATATGAGGGACTTCATGGAAGCAAACGCATGCATGAAAAAGCATAAATAAAGAAAGAATAACTAAACCTTATTTCATTTTATTTTGAATGGAAAATCTTGTTGATTTTAATTATTTAATTGTTTCTTTTTTTATAAATTTATTATAAGTAAAATAATAACTTTTAAAACAAATAAATTTGCTAAAACGAGATTTTAAAAAATAAATAAAAGAATATGTATAGAAGTAGCTTAACAAATGCATACGCTATTTATCTATCAATCTGTAATTCTGCCGATTATTTAAGATATTAAAAATGTAAGAGTGGTATTTTATTTTAATTACCGCAAGTCTGAATATTAAATTTAAGTTTATAGGAATAACTAGTACATTTTAAGTATAGTTAACTAAAACCACTTAATCCTGTTTTCTAAAATTTAATAAATATTTCAAATCCTTTTATTAGTTAGATGTGTTTTTTAATTAAAAAATTAAAAAAACCCACATATTAAATAAGCAAGCACCTTTCATAAGAATTTAATAGTTTGTTTTTTAATTTGTAAAAAGACACCTAAAAGTATAAAATGGAAAAATAATAAAAAACATTAAAAAAATATGTAAAGTTTTTAAGTTGTTTTACAAAATATTTTTCAATCACATTAAGAAAGACTAAATTTATAATAAAATAAATTAAATTCCTCCTAAATTTTAGCTTTAGTTTTTAAGAATTATCTCGTTTACTTAACTTTTTCTTATTAAGTCCCCCATTTTCTTCTATAAATCGATAAAGCTGAAAAAGCCATGAATTTTTATCTTAGTTTGCTAAATTTCTTTAAAGAAAATACTAATGTTAATTAAAAGAATCTAAATCATACCCATGATTAATAATTGTATATAATAATATGTCATTCTGATTTCTTTTATAACACTTTATTCATTTATTTTTAAATTTCATGGTATTTATTTATTTTTTATATCTTTAGAGATTATAATTAAATTATATCTACTATAACGGAGAATCAGTGCATCATAATACAAAAATTCTAGTAGTTCGCAAAATTTAATTCAATAAATTATTCAAAAAAATGAGCTTAACTTTAAATATTTTGTGAGACATCTGTAATTTTAATATTTCAGTATTTTTAAATGAAATATATAATAATAATACACTTTATTATTTATTTTTTAAATTACAAACATATATTTTAATCATTTAATTTTATCTAAATATAAAAAGCATTTTATGTTTAAAAAAAATTAATAGTTATTTTTATTTGATTAAAAAGTAAAAATCTAACAATAAATAGAAATTTTATATTAAACTTAAAATAGAGATATTCGTATCATTCAATAATATTTATATATAATAATTCTAATTAATGTCTACTATTAAAAAAATTTATAAATTATCTATTAAATTAAACTTCAAATAAATCAACTTTAAATCAGACAAAAATGATAATCATTAAAAATTTTTATTTTTTAAGCATAATAAAATATCTAATTATTATATTTATTTACTAATTTTATCATTCATATAAAGTATAAACGAGAAGTAGATAGTATGAATTTTCTATTAATTTTAAACAAAAGTAACATCGAAAAAATACTAAAGTTTTAAAATTAAAAAAATAATTATTTAAAATATTGTAAATATTGATAAAATTAATTTAAATAATACTTGAATTTCGAAAAAAAATTAAGAAAAGTTGAATTTAAATTCAAGCCAAATAACAATTATTTAAACATGGATAAGATTTACATTAAAAATTAAATATGTATAGATTTTTCTATTTTATATAGTATTAATAAATCAAGCTTTGTGTTCATTGTTTTATTCGGTGCTGGGAATTTTTTGCATGGTGCCATTTTTAGTATTTAAGTATTCTGATGAGATTCTATTTTAAGATTTCATAGCTGAATATGTCATTCTAAAATAAATCATGAAGGCTATATATGAAACTAAAGTTAAACCAAATAATACCCCAAAGATAACAGCCATAGCTTTATCAGAATGGTATTCAGTAGATATACTATTACTAAGAGGCATTTAATTGTTATATACAATAATAGTTTTCTATTATTTTTCATAGGAGAGTGGAGTAGTTAAATCTATCTTTCCTTTTTCTGCAGCAAAAATATTTTATAAAGTATAAGCAAGTCTATATCCAGCAATAACAATTCTCTATTAAATCATATTGAAGCTGCTGTTGTAAAATGCATCCTGATAACGAATTACATTTTTTTGCATTAAGAAAGGATAAATTTCAGTTAAAGCTATATTCCAGCTTTCTTCAGCCCAGTCATCGAAGGTTTCTATTATATTATTAAAAAATTGTAAATTTTTAAATAAATTAAAATTTCTGATAAATTTTGGAGAAATCAAATCAATTCACTTTTTTAGATTTTATCAGTTGATTTTTCAAATAAAGATAATTTAAACTTTAATTAATTTCATAAATGAGATAAAGAATATTACAAGTGTAGTTGATATTCAGAGATTCTTTAGGGTATTGAGTCATTATTCTTTCAAGTTCTATTTCGAAGTAGTTTGTGAAAGATTAGTTTAATGGTCTTACTAGCCTGCTTGTCCATGTGTAAAAGAAACAAGAAGAATCGAAGTAGAAATGTATATTAGTTTTTTGTTTTTTTCCAGTTTAAGGATAGTACAGAATGTTTTGTTTGTTACCTCCTTTATCTCCAGAGTAGATTCCTTTTCCTTTTTCTTTTTCAAATGTTTTATTGTAATAGGTACCAGTGTGGTGAGGCATATGTATATCTCCAACAAGGTGAACAAGCATTTTTAACATACTTACTTTGAATTCAGTAATTTTACCAACAAAATTTTTGTTAGTCAAAGTTTTTACAATGTTTGCATATGCATTTAAGGCATTTTCTGAGTCAGCCATAGGGTCTTTATACAAAGTAAGATTATATGGATTGCTATCTAAATTTCCTATGAAATGCCACATTCCCATAGCCTTTTGAGCGTCTCCGTATGA
Source organism: Tetrahymena malaccensis 436 (assembly GCA_000231845.2). NCBI lineage: Eukaryota > Ciliophora > Oligohymenophorea > Hymenostomatida > Tetrahymenidae > Tetrahymena > Tetrahymena malaccensis. The sequence goes on along the minus strand of JH720035.1, from coordinate 352,914 downwards.
TTTAATGTCATCACTCCAAACAGCATTTTCTTCATAAGAAGTTGTAGGAATAGAATCTATTCCTGAGCTAGAAAATGTATCAAAGTATTTAGCAGTAATGTTATAAATTTCCATGTCATTCTTCATTAATTCTCTCTTTGCAATACCTAGGACTAGCATGTGAGGTATTTCGTGGAAGCATAAGCAAACTTTTAAAAGTGCATAAAGGGAAAGAAGAGTAAATGCTAGTTTCATTTTAAGCAAGCTATTTTTTATATAAAATATTAGTAGATTTTAATTATTTATTATTGATATCTGTTAATGTCAAATGAGAGTATTTATTAGTAGAAATGGATAAAATTATTAACTTCAAATAAACAAATAAATGAATATTGGTATTAATAAGCAGAAATATATTATTTTAATTCTTAGAACACATTAATATAGCAAGTAACATACATTATATTTATTACTGAAAGTCTTGGTTTACATAAATCATTGGTTCTTTAAAGAATAACTAGAACTCGTTTAAGTATAGTTATCAAAAACCATTAAGCATTTGTTTCTAACAATTAATATAAATTTCTAATATTTAATGAGTAAACTATACAATTTAATTAAATTGTAAGCTTGCCCCCACAATAAAGCCTAAAAAACACATCAATTCATTATTTTTTATATTAATCTGTAAATATAAACCTAAAAATTTAAAACAATATAAAAACAATAACTACCTAGTAACCTAAATTGTATAATTAACAAAGCATAGCAAAAAACTAAATAATTGGCATAAATATTCTCAAAGTTGTAAATTTCTAATAACGATTTGCTTACTTAACTTGATATCTATTGAATCCCCCAATATTTTTGTTAATTAGAAAAAAGTAATTTTTATTAAGATACCTTTTTCATCTTCTTTAAATTTTAATCAAAATGGTACAAGGATCTGATTATTATTAAATCTCTAAAAGTAATATCAGTGAAATAATTATGAGAATTTTATTTCTAACTTACTAAAAAATAATTAAAGAATGTTCAAGAATAAAAAAGCATTAGAAGGAAATTTAGATTTGTTAAGGATTGAATAAATTATAAAAACTACTTTTACAAGTATCATTTTATTAAAGCCATACTAGTAAAATTTATTAAATTATTAAAGAAAATGCTTAACTTTAAAATAATTTGCTAGGTTTTAACTAAGTAATAATTAATTCTATGCACAGAAACCTTCTTAAAACAAATAATTATTTGAAAATTTACTTTTCCCCTAAAAATGATGAATTTTAAAAACATAAAGCTTTATCTTCATTTTTCTATTCCGTTTTTTAATTTTCAGTTTATCAATCAGTCGATCTTAATAAAGAAATTTTTTCCTAACTCTATATTTGAAATTTATTTTTAAACTGTAAAGAATTTATTATTAAAATTTTACAATTTTAGCAATCTCAATTTTAATCGCTAATAATAATAAATTCTAAATTAGATTTTTTATTATTTTATACAAAATATTTTTAAGGAGTCTAATATTTTACTAAAAATATTTTTTTAAGATATACATTTTTATTTTAGCTACTAAAATAGTTATTTAATAGAAGCTTGAATTTAATTTTTTTTGATTTCTGCGTTATGAAAAAAAAAAATTAATCTTTATATTAAATTTTTTGAGTTGCAATTAATTTAAACGCATTTTTAAATTTCAAAATTAATAAGTTAGGATATCTACTATCACTTAAACAAGATAAAACGAAATAAAAAAATATGAAAATGCTTTTTTAAAATCGAGTTATGTAATATTTTACAGATTTATTGTTGTTTTAGATTTAAATACCTGAAAAATTCATTTTATCTTTTAATCTATTATACTTATTTAATTCACGTATATTATCTATGTTGGCGGTTAATAAATTGCTGGAATTTTATTATTTAATTTTTTGGAAGAAAATATATTTCCATAAGTAAAATGTCAGAAATATATATTAATCCTTTTATATTATGAAAGATATATAGTGTTTTCTCATCATTTATTATGCAAAAATTAACAGCAATTATCAGTTTTTTAAATTGATGATAATTAATAAGTGATGATAGAATTGATCAAATTGAGTAATTCAATGCCAGCAATATTAAAGAAATTCTGGTATAAATCATAGATGTTTAGATTATTTCATTTATTGTAAATAATAAAATAAAAAATAATTAAAAATTTAAAAAAAAAACAACAAATAAAATGTAATTTAAGAAGACAATATTGATCTTACTAGTCTTGATAGTTCTTGTTTGCATGAATCCATCTTCATATGTCTAAGCTAAATCACTTAAGGCTACTTCGGATGCTAGTAAGGAACAACTAAAAGCTGACTGTGCTGCTCCTTTCGCAAATTGCAGAAAGAAAACTTGTTGCATTGGAGCTTGTACTTTTGGAAGATGTATGTGAAAACATGCTTTATAAAATTATTAATATAAAAACTTTTGTATGAATATATAACTTATATAAAAGTATATCAATATATAAAATTATATTAGCAGTTTTTTAATTTTTTATTAGCTTTTAATTGAATAAAATTTATGAGACATGCAGACTATTAACATTTAAAAAGAGATATAAAACAATTTTTTTAAAATCGTAGATTATATTTTCAAAATCAAAAAATTTTTTCACTATTTGACTAAAGATTGTAAATATTTTAAACCATAATTTTTTAGTTAGTATTTATTTGCTTTTTGTAAAATATAAAATTAAATATTTTTATTTTTAATACCTTTAATATATATAAATTAAGGTTTCAAATTAAACAACCTGCTTATGTCAAAAAAAGATATAGAACTTAAATTACTTACAAATTTTATACAAAGGTTTTATTTTTTTAATAGTTAAAAAATGTTAAAATTTTAAATAGGAATTTCTTTTCTTAATCAAAATTAATTAAATCTATTTTTATACGGGATTATTACAAAATATTTTAAATAAGTTGATTTATCTGATTATAACTATCAGTTATCATCTTTTAATAAACACCAAATTAATTTTTTTTATTTTTAAAAATTAAATTCACCAATATAAACCAAAAAATTTGAATACTCTGGTTATTAGTAAATACTTAAAACATGCTTATTGAATTAAAACCTTTTAATTGTTTTAATCAGATATTTATAATAGCATCATATGCCTGTAAATTAATAAAATATTAAGAAAAATATTTTGAACATTTATTTGCAATAAGATAATAAGTAGTTTTTAAGTAAAAACAAAACAAATCTTTCATTTTTTAATTTTTCTTCTATAAACAAACAAAATATGATAAGAGAGAAAATTTGGATTGATTATTTTTCTAATTTAGCATCTATTTATTTAAAACAGTCACTCTAAATATAATTAAAATAATGAAAATGTATGTTTTGACTAAAAACGATAAATTTTATAAAATTTTATTTTATTATGATTTTTAATTTCATTTCTGATTTTTCAGTTTATCAAGTAGGATTTTATTAAAGATTCCTATCCATTACTCCATTTTTGAAATGTATAAACTATCATAAATTTTACATTTTTAGTAAACTTAATTAAAATCAATAATCTAATGCAAACTCTCTTAAAGCCTTTAAGCTATTTAAAATACGCTATTACAATCATTTTATAAAATGTAATTTTAAATAGTATTGCTTTTACTGTAATATGTGCTTTTAGCATTTATTTTTGTTATTTCCATTTTTGCCTTGCTTGAAAAGTTAGGTTTAGCAAAAGCGTGAAATTAATTTAAAAACAAGTTTCTGCGTTATGGAAAAAATCTAACTAATATTTTAAATCAAATAATTTGAGTTATGTTTTTATTTAAAACGCATTTTTAAATTTCAAAAATAGTAAGTTAGGATATTAGGTATATTTTAGCAAAAGAGATTAATATAATAAAAATATGAAGCTAGGTGTTGAATTTTGAACAAAACTATACTTTAAATTTTATTTGGTTATTAAAATGAGGATATTTATTTGATTAATTTCTTTGATCATTAATCCTAAGAAGTTTAGCTAAAACAAATAAATCGTATTTTAATTTTATATATTAAGAGAAGAAAATATATTTCTATAAATGTAATGTTTTAAATATTAGTATGAATTTTTTTATATTAAATTGGAAGCAACTTTAACTACTTTCTACATATTTATTTTCAAAAATTAACAGAAATTAATAGTTTTTTATTCAGATGATAATTAATAAGTGGTGATAGAATTTATCAAATTTAAATTTAATTAGAAAATATTGCTATAAATCATCAATTTTTTGATCAACAAATTTTTAGTAATTCATAAAATAAAAAAAAATAAATAATTAAAAAAACAAGAGAAATGTAATTTAAAAAGACAATATTGATCTTAATAGTCTTGGTAGTCCTTGTCTGTATGAACCCTTCTTCATATGTCTAAGCTAGATCTCTTAAGGCTAACTAAAATACCAGTAAGGAAGAACTAAGAAGTGACTGTGCTGCTCCTTTTGCAAGTTGCAAAAATAAAAGTTGCTGTATTGGAGCTTGCACTTTCGGAAAATGCATGTGAGTACAGAGTTTCTGAAATTGTTTATATTAAAAATGATTGAATAAATTTGTAATTATATATGTGTGTATATATATAATGATATTAATACTAATTTGCTTTATCACTTTTGATCAAATCAAAATTTTTGACATAAATTATTGAATTTTCATTTAGAAAGAAAGATAAAATTCTTTTCATTAGATTTTGTTACTCACAAAATAAATGGCAATATACTAAAAGTGGTTCATTACTATCAAAAATAAATATAATAAACGTAAAGTTCAGATAACAAAACTCTTAAAGACGTTTAAAAAATTGAGCAGATATTTCTTGATATACTAAATAAATTTACCTTCTAAAAACCCTTTATATAATTTGAAACATTATATATAACAAAGAATTAATAATATATTTATCAATATAATCTTATATCTAAAAGGTTTAACTTTATTTTTATTTCTATATTTAAATTTTCTATTATGAATATCTTAAAATATCAAAAATCAATATTAGTATTTTCATAAATTTGTCTTCTTAGAATCAATCATTGATAATTTTAAAAAGAAGTTAAATAATATATCAAAAAAGGTCTATTAAATCTAATTACAAATTTAAGAAGACAAGTTTATTAGTCATTAATTTATTTTTGTTAAAAAAAAGGAAGAAACTTTTCATTTATTTTCCTTCATCTCTTTACTCAATAGATTTTTCCTTCTTAAAGTTAAAATCAGATTCCTTTTTAAGCATTAGTAAAATCTTGAATGCATATAATTTATATCTCAACATTTTAAACTGACTAATAATTAAGAGCATAAAGGATAAAAGCTCATTCATATTTTTAGAATATCATTTTACATTACTTTTTACTTTGTAATTATTAGTAGATTTTTATTCGATGAAGAAAATATGACGCCTTTTTAAATTTTTAATTAAAAATATATAAGATTAGAGAAGACAGTTATTAGATTAATTGCTCTCTTTACTCAACGCTTATAGAAAGAATCTTAATAAAAATAAATAATTAAATGCTTTTCACTAAATATTATGTTTTTAAAACGACGTGAATTTCGTTTTATCTATTCTAGTAAAACAAATAAATTATAGTAAAGGTGCTTTTAGTATCTTGAAATATTTAAAATTTAACAAAAATCGCCTGATTGTTTTTTATTTTTAGTAAATGTAGTTTTATTTGAATAAAGTAAAATTGAATTGTCTCGAACTTATCTAATTTTCTTTAATGAAAATGAGAATTGTATCTTCAAAAAAGAGTATTTATGACAAGTTTTTCTTTTTCTTTCTGAAAAATCTATTTATTTTAAAATGATTTAATCATTTTATTTAAAAATTATTTTCCTCATTTTATTTTTAAATTAGTAAAGTAGGATAATTTGAGAGGAAGAGATAAATAAAAGCTTGAATCTGATCACTTTACAAATTTATTTATTTATTTATTTATTTATGCATTTTGAAAAAAAATAAAAATTTTTAATGAAATAATCTGAGTTAGGGATTAAATAAAGCAGATTTTTAAATTTCAAATTATAAGTAATTATCTACTATTAAATAACATATGAAAATTAAGAATATTTTAGATTAAATAAATATTTATAGAGCTAAGCTTTGAGTATTTAAAGATATTATCAATTTATCAAATATTATCTTTAAATAAAAAAATAAATATTTTATTTTCTTGTTAAGATTGTACATACATATTTGATTTATTTCATACATATTAATTTAAACAAATAAAACAATTCTATTAAAAAAAATAATTTTATGAATTTAGCTTTATTGTTTAAAGATATTTTATATAAATATTAATTGTTTTAAATATTTAAAGTTGTATGATATATTTTTTAATTGTGATATATCAAAATATTTCTATCTGATTATTACTAATGAGTTTTTTTCAAAAAAATTCTGATCCTATAAAAAATGTCAACAATTTAAATAAGTTTATTAAATGTTTTTACTTTTGAGTTTGTGTATATTTTATCTTTATTTGTTAAATTATAATACAAAATTAATGAAAAAGCAATTATTTATCAAATAATAAAATCTTTTATGCAAAGTTTTATATAATAATTAAACACTTTCAAATTATCTACTTTTTTATAAAAATTATAAACTTGATTTTTATTTAGAAATTCTATTTTTCTTATTACTAATTTATCAACATTAGATTTAATAATATTTACAAAAATTTAATTTTTATTCAATACAGTTTAATAAAATTATAAATTTAGATGATTTAATTTTACTATTTTTTGATAAGCATAACTTTTAGGTTTAGAGGAATATTTTACAAATTATTAATCCTCATTAATTTTCATCCTAAATTCATATATAATATTCATCAATTATTAAAGAAAAGATTGAATAATTAGAACAAAAATTATATATAGTTTTATTAAGATTTCTTTTTACTCAATAAGTTTTACATCTCTATTTCATTTACTGTAGTGTCTTTTGTAGCTATTTTATTAAGTATTTAGACTAAATTAGTTTTTTAGGATATTAGATAATTTTTTTTCACTAATTTAAATTTTAAAAGAAGATTATTATCAAAGAAGAAATGCAGTATAGTTAATTAAAAAAAATAATTTATATGCCTTTTCTTGAAGTAAAAGAATAGAAGTAATAAAGTGTAAATCTTTTTTTGTAATAAACTTTATAGTTTATGGTAATTAAATAATTATCAAAGTCTAAAAGATATAATTCTGATGGTTTAAGGAGAATGATAAATAGTAAGGAAGTAATAATAAATTAAAATCACAAAAAAAATTAACAAAATTTTACTTTAATAAAAAAAACCATTCATGAATAAAAAAAGCTAAATAATTTAACTAAAAATTATGGATAGCAATACAAATATAGGTAACATTGTTTAATTTTTGGGTCTAGTACAAAATGTAAGACATTAATTAAATAATTGAAAAAGCAAAAAAATTAAAAATACTTTTATATTTTTTATAACTTTTGTTAAGGAATTAAGAATATTTTTATTGATCTTTTTATCCTTTATATGAAAAAAAATTAGAAAATTGGTAGCGAAAGTCTATCATTTATTCAGAGGTATCAAAAATATTTATACAAATACAACAAAATTAATTTAAGAGAAAAATGTAATATGTAGAAGAATTTTCAGAAAGAAATCAAAAGTAATATCAAAAAATACTGAATTCAAAAAAATAATTTGTATAAATTCTAAATAATTCTAAATGACAGTAAAAGTAAATAATCCCATATTTAATACCAAATGATTTTTGATTAGTTAAATTTTCTCTAAAATTCTAAAATAGATATTTGATGAATCTATTTTATGCGAATTAGCATTTTTAATTTTATTTTAATGACAAGAAGTAATTTAAAACTGTTTTCTTTGCTTCTTGGTTAAAATTAAAATATGTTTTGTTCAAATACAAAAGATACGAGATAATAAATTGAAATTTAATTAACTAAAAATAATATATATAATCAAAGTTTAAAGAAAGGATAAGTTAATGTTAAATTTATTTTTCATCATTTTCCTTATTGAATATTTGAAAATGACGATTTGCTTAGGTAATTTTCCTATTAATACTGACTGCGCAAAATATATTGAAGTAAATTTATTATAAAATTTCTAATATAATAAAAAATACTTTGAATTTAATCTCTTCTTTCTTATTTTATTAATCAATTTAAAAAAGAGTCATCTAAAGATAAAAAATTATACAGTCAAAATAATGATTTTAGTTGTTTTTAAGGTTAGCTAATTAAATTTTTATAAAAAAATAGGATTAAAATGCTATATTTTATAAAGATATAAATGATAACACATTTAAAATTAGTATTTTAGATATTAATGCATTGATAATTGGTACTTATGATCTAACAAATTTTTAGTATGATTGTCAAAAATAAGCTTTTTTCTTTACTTCTGAAGTATATTTTTATAAAGTTAAAACTAAAAACTATTAAATTTATTTATAAAGAAAAAGAATATTGTATATTTGACTCAATATGAAAAAAATAATTACTATCTTGTGGATTTTAACTTGATGAAAAATAATGATCCTAATTTCTTAACTAAAAAAAATTACGAATCTTTTCCATACCAAAACTAGTTAAACTTTTTAATTTTCAAGACAGTAAAATTAAATTATTTCATATTATTATCTACTTTTATTTTTCAACAATAATTTTTTAATCATTTCGTACTTTTTAAGTACTAAAAAATAAAAAAAATAATTTTAATATCAGCAAAAATAAATATTTATTCTAGCATACTATTTGCATCATATTTATTTTATTAATTAATAGTAAAATGTTTATTACCTGGTATTTGCTAAGCAAAAAAATAATTTTATTTATAATTTCTACTATCTCGTTTAAGGTTCTACTTTTGATTCACTTTTTACCTCTAAAAATATTATCAAAGTTCAATAATAAATTAATTTTGAATACCTTTTTAGCAAATTAATATATTTTTAAAAATTTGGTTGGATTTATATTATCAGCGTAATTTATTTATTTTATAATTTTGATAAAGATTAAAATGATTATTATTTTTAATAGGAAAAACACTCCTTATTCTTTCAAGATCAAGATAATTAGAAATAAATATTAAAATTATCAGTTGAAACTCAAGAATAGAAATTCATATAAAAGATTGATAATAATTTAGATCCTAAAATGTTTATTATTGAATTTTAAAATGTAAAAATTATAATGGTTAAATAAAAATATCTTATTGAATTAATTATAAATAATAGTAATCAGTAGTTGCTTTTTGCCTGAATACTTAGGTTAAATTTTATTCAGCTAGGGATTTAAAAGAAATAGATACGATTGGAGATATAATTACAGTTGATTCAAATTATTTTAGTTATTTTTAAGTGAGTTAATATTTACTGATATTATTAATAACTTAACATTTTTTTTTAGAATTATTTAGCATCACATAAAAATTTTTACGAATTTTTGTATGATTCAAAAAGTAATAAAATATAAGTAAAAAACTATAGTGATGATTAATACCCAATTATTTAACTCAAATGGATTAGTGTAAAATTATTAATTGAATTAATTATTAATCAATATTATAAAATATTAATAAAAAGACAGGGTTTATATAATATATTTTCAATAAATAAGAAAAATTAAATTAGATAGTCAATGTGCACACATTGTCTAGCAAATTTCCTGGTTGCGTAAATGGTGATAATAATACAGGTTTTTGTACTTCATGTGATCCAAATTACTATTTATAAAACTAGTAATGTGTAATTTAATGCAGTGATAATTATTACAAAAAGTAACCTATTTATTGTTTTAATAAATATAATCTTGTTAACTAATCTATTTTATTGCTATATATATGATAGTGGAAACAAATGTTTATCTTGTCATATATCATGTTTAAGTTGCCAAGGACCTTTGTCTACATCTTGCTTGAAATGTCCTCTGTTTTATTATTTAGATAAAACTTAACAAATGTAAATTCTTATTTTATTTTATTTAGTTAAACAAATATATTTTTCTATAATCTAACTTTTATTGATTCAAACTTAAATAATTTTATAGAGGGAATACATGTCAATAATGTCATAAAACCTGTTAAACTTGTAAAGGACCTTTAAATACTGATTGTCTTACATGTTCAATATTCGATTATCTTTATCAAGATGAAAAGTAAGAATATCAAGATTTCTTATTTTTTTAAAAATTGCTTTAATGTTTCATAATTGTAATAAAATAAATAGAGGTAGTTAGTGCTTATCATGCGATTATTCTAAATAAAATTGTTTTGGGCTATCTTTAAAAGATTTTTTAACATGTCCTGCCTAGAAATTTCTTTCTATTCAAGAAGAGTAAATTTTTAAAATTTTAATTTTTTTCATAAACTAGCTTCAAAATATATTAAAAATAATTCATAATCTTATATTTTAAAGTTCAAATGATTGTTTACTTTGCAATGAAGCTTGTTAAGATTGTTTTGGTCCATCGTCTGATAATTGCTTAAGCTGCTAACCATAATATTTTTTTAAGTAAGATGTAATTTATATATTTTTATATCTAAATATTAATTTTATTTTTTAGAAGTAAATAATCATGTACTCGTTGTCATTAAACTTGCTAAACTTGTAATGGATCATCATAATAAAATTGCTTAACATGCCCACTATAAAAATATTTATTTTTAGATAACTCTTGCATTGAATGTAATTAAATTGGTTAGTTTATAGATGGATAAAAATGTGCAACATGTCATTCCACCTGTTAATCTTGTAATGGACCATCATCTAACAATTGTTTAACATGCCCTCCATAAAAATACTTATTCACAGATAACTCATGCATTAGTTGTAATTAAATTGGTTAGTTTATAGATAGAGAAAAATGTGCAACATGTCAATCAACCTGCTAATCTTGTAATGGACCATCAACTAATAATTGTTTAACATGCCCTCCTTAAAAATACTTATTCTCAGATAACTCATGCATAGAATGTAATTAAATTGGTTAGAAAATAGATGGAGAACGATGTACAACTTGTCATTCAACCTGTTAATCTTGTAACGGACCATCATCTAACAATTGTTTAAAATGCCCTCCATAAAAATACTTATTCTCAGATAACTCATGTATCAGTTGTAATTAAATTGGTTAGTTTATAAATGGAGAAAAATGTGAAACGTGTCATCCATCATGCTAATCTTGTGATGGATCTTCATCTAATAATTGTTTAACATGTCCGCAATAAAAATATTTATTTTTTGACCATTCATGCATCGCATGTAATTTAATAGGATAGATAATTATTGAAAATGAATGTAATTGCATTTAAAATTATACATTCTTGAATGGGGAATGCATATAACTTCATTCAAAATCAAATAATAAAAATTATTTGGATTATAATTCAAATATTTTTTCTTAGCAAGTTGTTCAATAAATATAGTAACAAGAATAAATAACTTTGTAAGTTTCACTAGCTAGTACTATAGTTTTAAGCTTCATTTAGAACATATTCTCTTCTTCAAGCTTTGGTATATTCATTAATGGCTCTACTTGTTTTAAATTAAGTTACCTAATTTTAGTAGATAATACTCTTCCCTTTCAAATATATTCAGCTTTAGAGGTTTTTACAGGTAAAAATATACAATTATAAATATATTGTCTTTGACTAGCATTAAATTTTTAAAATATAGCATTTTGTCCTAACTAAAAATTTAAAGATCTGAATTTTTTAGACTCAAATTGCAAGCTTAAGTCACGATAAATATCAAAATGACTCATATAAAAAATTTGGTATTTCATATAACATTTTAGAAACATCAGGATAAGCTTTCACTTTGTTTTTGATATGCAGCTTCTTTTTCATTCTATTTTATTTTTTGTTTGAAAAAAATAAAAATAGCAATATTAAATCTATTTTGATTATTTTGTATAGTAAAGTATTTTCTAGCTTTATTATTGAATATTTCTGTCTTGTTATTCCTATTTTTGTCTTTGGCATTAACTAATAAATAAAGCAATTTATTTATTAATATGATAACATTAGTCTAGGAATATAGATTCCATTTTTGATAATAATTACCTTAATAACCATCCTTTTATTACATTAACAATACATGTATCTTAATAGAATCATATTGGCTTTATAAACACAACATTTTTAAGAAATAACTAGAACTAAATTACAAAACGATACTATTATTTAATATTAAATTAAAAGGAACTTTATGATAATATTTTAAATATTTGAGTCGTTTTTAATACCTATATGCTTTTTATAAACTGGTAAAACCTGGATGACTTGTAATATAATTGTGATAATTATTTAATTAAGTTAGCTAGTTATCATTATGTATTTAAAGCCTTTCAATTCTAAGATTACTAATTGTTACTTTATTTTTGACTCAGCTTTCTGGCTTTTATTATACATTTAGTTCTTAATCTTGAATATTTATAGCTCAAAAGTAGATTTTATCCTATATGCAGATATATTAGACTAAATAAGTATTTCTTTTTTAATAACAATTCAAATAATCTTAGTAGGATTAACTATTTATTTGCTGATTTCAGTTTTTTTGTAGATCTATTTATTTATCAAAAATAGAAAGAAATCATAATAAAAAAAAGAGGAAAGCTTGCAAAATATTTAAATTAGTAATATAGAATTAGTGCCTTAGAATTTAACTTATAAAAAATTTACTAAAACATTAAATAAATTCAGAATATTTAACTAAATAGATTATAGAGATTAAGCAAAATTATAAAAATTATTGGTAAAAGATCCAAGCAATTAATCAAAAAAAGATTAAAATAAATTTTGATTTTTTTGAGAAGATTATTGATTAGGTATTTATATTATAAAGTATTTATGTATGCTTGTTTACATATTTTATGATATTATTAGAATTTTATATAAAATTAAAAACAGAATGATTTTGCAGAGTTATTCTTTTTCCACTTCCAATTTTTGTTTCAAAAAAGCTATTCTAAAAATATTGTTATGATTACAAATTTGTTTAATATAATTTTTTCAATAATTTAACCATTAAAGGATGAGTATTATCAATGAAGGAATACAGTATAATTAACAAAAAAAATAATTTTTTTGCCCTACCTTGATATATAATTACAATAAGTAACAAACTATAAATCTTCTGTAATAAGCTTTTAAGGTGTGGTAATTAAATAATTATCTAAACCTAAAAGATATGATTTTTATGGCTTTAGATGAGCAATAAATTTTAAGATAAAAAATATAAATTTAAAATCACAAAAAATGAATGAAATATTGTTTTAATTAATATAGGCCATCGAAATTGTTAATTTATAAATAAAAAAAGCTTAATTTAAATTATTTAATATGTAAATTAATAAATTTAATAAAGAGTAAAATTTATGGATAATAATAAAAATATAGGTAACATTACTTAATTTTTGAGTATAGTGCAAAATGTAAGACACTGATGAAATACTTGAAAAAAAAGCCATAAAATTAGATATTTTTTTTATTGTAACTTTTATTAATGAATTAAGCATATTTTTGTTGATCTTATTATACTTTTTATGAGCAAAAATATTAAATTTGGTATCGAAAATCAATCGTTTATTCAGAGATATCAAAAACATACTAAAAAAACAAAATTAATTTAAGAGTGAAAACAAATATATTGAGGATTTTTTAGAAAAAAAAATGAAAGGGGATATCAAGAAATATGCAATTTATAAAAATAGCTTCTTTAAATTCTAATTGAAAAAATAAGTAAATAATCACAAATTTAATACTTAAACCATTTTTTTAGTTACTAAATTTTCTCTTAAATTCTAAATTAGATATTTTGGTGAAGCTATTTTAGGCAAATTAGCATTCTTAATTTTATTTGAATGAATTGAAGTTATTTAAAATTGCTTTCTTTTCTTTTGGTAAAAATTAAAATATGTTTGCTCAAATATAAAAGTGAAAAGATAATAAATTGAAATCTAATTAATTAAAAATACTAAATATCATCAACGTATAAAGAGAGAATAAGTTAATGCCAAATATCCTTTTCATCATTTTCCTTATTGAATTTTTGAGAATATCTATTTGTAAAGTGAGCTTGCCTATTACAACTGATTGCACAAAATATATTGAAGTAAATCTATTATTAGCCTTCTTAATATAATAAAAGATATCTTTTAAAATAAATCACTTCTTTCTTATTATAAAAAAATTAAATTAAAAAAAAGAGTTATCTAAAGATCAAAAATAATAGAATTAAAATGATTATTTTAGTTGTTTTTAAAGATAATTAATTAACATTTCAAATAAAAAATAGGAATAAAATACAATATTTTATAAAGAGATAAAAGAGAGCACCTTTAAAGTTAGTATATTAGATAATAATGGATAGATAATTGATACTTATGATCTAACAAATTTTCAATACGATTGTCAAAAATAAGCTTTTTTCTTTACTTCTGAAGTATATTTTTCTAAATCTAAAACTAAGAAACTTATACATTTATTTTTAAAGAAAAAGAATATTGTATATTTTACTCAATATGAAGTGAATGCTTATTATATTATTGATTTTACTTTGATGCAACAGAAAGATCCTAATTTTTTAACTAAAATAATTTATGAATCTTTTCCATACCAAATAAATAAGTTAAACTTTTTAGTTTTCAAGACCGTAAAATTAAATTATTTCTTATTTTTAACTTCGTTTATTTTACAGCAATTATGTTTTAGTCACTTCTTTCTTTTTAAGTTCTAAAAAATGAAAAACTCATAATTTTAATACCAACAAAAAATAATTATTTATTCTAATTTTATATTTACATTAAATTTATTTTATTAATTAATAGTAAAATATTTATTACCTAGTATTTGCAAAGCAAATAAAAGATTTTATTTATAATTTCTACTATGTTATTTATGGTTCTACTTTTCAATCACTTTTTAGCTCGAAAAATATTATCAAAGTTCAATAATAAATTAATTTTGAATATCCTTTTAACAAATTAATATATTTTTAAAAATTTGGTTGGATATATATTATCAGTGTAATTTATTTATTTTATAATTTTGGTAAATATACATAATATTTTTATTTTTAATAGGAAAAACACTCCCTATTTTTTCAAGATCAAAGTGGTTAGAAAGTAATGTTAAAATTATAAGTTGATACTCTAGAATAGAAATTAATATCAAAGATTGATATTTCAGACCCAAAAATGTTTATTATTGAATTTATCAATAATGTAAAATTTTGATGATTAAATAAAAATATCTGATTTATTTAATTCATAGAAATCAGTAGTTGCTTTTTGTTTTGTTGCTTAGGTTAGATTTTATTCAGCAGATGATTTATAGGAAATAGATACAATCGGGGATAAGATTTCAATAGATCCTAATTATTATAGCTATTTTTAAGTAAATTCATATTTACTAACATTATTAATAACTTAAAATTTTATTTGAGAATTATTTAGCATCTCATGAAAATTTTTATGAATTTTTATATGATTCATAATAAAATAAAATATAAGTAAAGAATTATTAAGAAAAATAGCCTATTATTTCACTCAAATGGACTAGTGTAAAATTATTAATTGAATTAATTATAATTAATCAATATTATAAAATATAAATAAATAGGATGGTTTTATATAATATATTTATAATTATGATGAAAAAGTAAATTTGATAATCAATGTGCAGACATTTTTTAATAACCCTGTTTGCTTAAATCGTGATAATAATACAGGTTTCTGTGGATAATGTAATTAAAATTACTATTTATAAAATTAGTAATGTGTAATTTAATGCAGTGATTATTATTACAAAAAGTAACCTTTTTCTTTTTAAAATAAAGATAATCTTATTAACTAATTAATTTTATTATATGATATTATAGTGAACTCAAATGTGATCCTTGTGATATATCATGCTTAAATTGTGATGGGCCTTAATTTACAAATTGCTTGAAGTGTCCAAAATTTTATTATTTAGATAGAACGAAATAAATGTAAATATTTCAATTTATTTTATTTAATTTAATAAATATATTACTGTAAAATCTAACTTTTAGTAATTAAACTTTAAAAACTTTATAGTGGGAATACATGTTAATAATGTCATAAAACCTGTTAAACTTGTTAAGGACCTTTATAAACTGATTGTCTCACATGCTCAATATTCGATTATCTTTATCAAGATGAAAAGTAAGAATATAAAGATTTTTTATTTTAATTAAAAATAGAGTAATGTTTCTCAATTTTACTAAAAATAAACAGAGGTAGCTAGTGCCTACCATGCGATTATTCTAAATAATCTTGTTTTGGGTCGTCTTTAAAAGATTTTTTGATATGTCCTGCGTAGAAATTTATATCTATTCAAGAAGAGTAAATTATGGAAATTATAATTTTTTTCATAAATCCATTTTAAAATATCTTAAAAATGATTCATATTTATTTTTACATTTTAAAGTTAAAATGATTGCTTAGTTTGTGATGAAACTTGCTAATACTGTTTTGGTCCTTCGTCTAGTAATTGCTTAAACTGCAAATCATAATATTTTTTTGAGTAAATTTTAGTATAATTTATATATGTTTATATCCAAATACTTAATTTTATCATTTAGAAAATAATAATGTACTCGTTGCCATTAAACTTGCTAAACCTGTAATGGAATATCATAATAAAATTGCTTAACATGCCCACCATAAAAATATTTATTTTCAAATAACTCATGCATTGAATGCAATAAAATTGGTTAGTATATAGATGGGGAAGAATGCGCAACTTGTCATTCAACCTGTTAATCTTGCAATGGACCATCACATTAAAATTGTTTAACATGCCCTCCATAAAAATACTTATCCTCAGATAACTCATGCATTAGCTGTGACCAAATTGGTTAGTCTATTATTGGACAAAAATGTGTTACTTGCCATTCATCATGCTAATCTTGTGACGAATCTTCACCTAATAAATGTTTAACATGTCCGCAATAAAAATATTTATTTCTTGATAACTTGTGCATCTCATGTAATTTAGCAGGATAGATGATAATTGAAAACTCATGTAATTGCATTTAAAATTATACATATTTTAATGGGGAATGCACATAACCTTAACAAAAATCAAATAGTACGAATTATTTAGAATATAAATCAAATGTTTTTTCTTAGCAAGTTGTTCAATAAATACAGTAACAAGCATAAACAACTTCATAAGTTTCAATTGCTAGTACTGTAGCTTTAAGCTTCATTTAAAACATATTTTCTTCTTCAAGCTTTGGCATATTTGTTAATGGTTTTGCTTGCTTTAAATTAAGCTACCTAACTTTAGTGAAAAATACTCTTCCATTGCAAATAAATTCTGCTTTAGATGTTTTTACAGGTAAATTTATACAATTATAAACATTTTGTCTTTTACAGCATTAAAATTTAATAATATAGAATAGTGTCCTAACTAAACATTTAAAGATTTGAATTTTGTAGACTCTATTGTAAATCAAACATAGGATAAATATCAAAATGACTCATATAAAAAATTTGGAATTTCATATAACATTTTAGAAACATCAGGATAAGCTTTAGCTTTGTTTTTGACTTGCAGCTTCTTTTTCATTCTATTTTATTTTTTGTTAGAAAAGAATAAAAATAGCAACATTTAACCTACATTGATTTTTTTGTATAAAAGAGTATTTTCTAGCTTTATCATTTAATATTACTATCTAGTTATTCCTATTTTTGTCTTTGGTATTAACTAATAAATGAAGCAATTTATTTATTAGTACAATAGTATTAGCCTAGCAATATAGATTGCTTTTTTGATAATAATTACTTTAATAACCTTACTTTTAATACATTAATAATACATGTATCTTAATAGAGAGACACTGGCTTCATGCACATAAAATTTCTAAGAGATAACTAGAATCAAATTACAAAATGGAACTATTTTTTAGTGCTAAATTAGGAGAAACTATATGATAATATATTAAATATTTGAATCATTTTTAATACCTATATGCTTTTTATAAGCTGGCTAAAGCTGGATGACTTGTAATATAATTGTGATAATTATTTAATTAAGTTAGCTAGTTATCATTACATATTTTAAGCCTTTCAGTTCAAAGCTTACTAATTGCTACTTTATTTTTGATTCAGCTCTATGGCTTTTATTATACATTTAGTTCTTTATCTTGAATATTTATAGCTCAAAAGCTAATTTTATCTTATATGCAGATTTATTAGACTAAGTAAGTGTTTCTTTTTTAATAACAGTTCAAATAATCTTAGTAGGATTAACTATTTATTTGCTGGTTTCAGTTTTTTTATCGATCTGTTAATTTATCAAATATAGAAAGTAAGCCTAATAAAAGAAAGAATAAAGTTTGCAAAATATTTAAATTAGTAATATAGAATTAGTGCCTTAGAATTTAATTTATAAAAAATTTACAAAAGCATTAAATAAATTTAGGGCATTTAACTAAAAAGATTTTAGAGATTATGAAAAATTATAAAAAATATTTCTTTCAGATCCATATAATTAATCAAAACATGATGAAAATAAATTATGATGTTTTTCATAAGATCATTAATTAGTTTATAAAATAGTATTTCATTTATTAAGTAATTTTGAGTGTTTGTTTGTTTACATAATTTATAATATTATTAAAATTTTGTATAATATTAAAAATATGATTTTTTTTGCAAAGTTATTCTTTATCTGCCACCATTTTTGTTTTGAAAAAATAAATTCTTAAAGAATGTTTATTATTACAAATTTGTTCAAATAAAAAAATTATGTTTTTTAATTTTGCAATATCTAATTTCTTAATAAGCGAATATACTATTATATATATAAAAATATACTATTCAAATTATATTCACTATTTATAAAATTTACAATCATTCAAAGATAAAAATTAAATAATTTAATTTTAATATCGACTCTTTCATACACTTAAATTACATTTAAAAATTCATGATTTTTTATGATAAATGTATTTTAAGGTTAGTAATCTACATATATATTTTAATTAAAAAAATTAATCTTTTCAGTCTCTTAGTTTTGAAAAAATTAATATGTTGCTACTAAAATTTATTTTGAGCCATAGAATTTTACTGCGATTGCAAATAATTTAAAAAGAATTTTGAAATAATGTAGGATTTTAATAATTTAATATTTTGATTTTATTTTTAAATCTTGATATAAATACAAACTATTTAAATACTATAAAATGATAAATTGCAGTTCATTGTATTTTTTTTATCTAAATTCCTTCATTTTTTAATAGATTTTTGTATTTAATACATTTTATTATATATTGATTATTTTTCAGCAATTGTTTTAATTCATAAAAAATTAGATTAATTTGTGGAATATGTGGTATGGTTAAAATAGATAATTAATTTAAGACATCAAATTTAAACTCATGGATATCAAATTATTTAATTTTTCCCATATAATATATATATTTACAAAACTATACATATTTTTATTCTTAAATTCATTGCAAAGAGATGTTACATTATTTTTGATTATATTTAGCTCACTATCACTATGATTTGTATCAAAAATTTGAAATTAAGTATCTGTTTGATTTATGGTAAATCATGATTTGATTTATATAATAATAACTTTCAAAATTACTTATATGCATTATAAAAATCCACATCTATGTTTAGTTTTTTATTACAAAACATAAATATTATTATGTTTAACAGTTATATTGATAAAATAATTATCATATTCAAATAATATAAAATATATTTTTAGTTGGAGGAATTTGCTACTTTGTGTATTTAAACATATGTAAAAATAAAATAAAAAAAAAGTAAAATAATAGCAAAAAACTAATTTTTAAGATATAAATTTATCTAATAAGAGTGTGGTGTAATTAACAAATAAATATCAAATTAAACTAAATTAGATTTTAAATTGAAATTCACCTTCTTGGATAGCAAATATAGTTGATAAGAAAATAAATCTATCAATTAAATTTATGATAAAATAATATTAAGCTGAGAGTCTGATAATCATCTAAAACTGCCTACCAACCCAGAATATTCAAATTACCATTACTGCAAAATGAAAATTATTATCAAGAGTTAGAAAAGAAAAATGTATTCTGTAAAAATAAATCCTAAGAAGATCTAATAAATTAAGACATATAAAAAAAATAATTATTGTAAGAGAGTAGATTTAGATTTCAATTAATTAAAAAAACAATTTGTCATAATTTATATTTCTTTTTCAGAATTACAAAAAAGTTATTAATTTAAAATGAATGGAGGTTTTTAGCTTGATGACATTTTTATATTTTTTTTTATTTATTATTTCAGGCAAAAAAACATCAACGCAACTTATCTAAGGTTAGGTAATGAAAACTTCATAGGATTTTATTACATATATTTAATCGTTTATGTAAGTAATAGTAAATATTTTGATTTATGTTGGTCTTGTGAAGGATAAAAGAAATTATTTATATAAAATTATTTCATAATATAAATTTGTTGCTTTGAATATAAAAAAGACATATTATTTTCTAACAGAATCTTTAATCTAGAATTTATCTTTTATTTTGTTTTTAGCTAATTATTTATCAATTTTACTTTATTGTTTATGATAATTTTTTTTCTTCTTCTTATTATTTGGGATTTTTTGTGATAAAAAATGTATTCATTACTTTTAATTAATTTATCTTTTCTTCTCTTACATTAATTTGTTTTAAATTATTCTGATATTACTATTGCTAAATCACTAAATTAATATATCTTTTTCTTCTTATTTAAATAAAGATCCTTATTTTGGTAATCACTTCAATAATAATATCATATTCAACCTTTTATGTATAAGATAATTCTTAATTATAAAAAAAAAATCCACCCATCCTGTCTCTAAGTTTCGAAAAATTAATTATAATTTTATCATCTAATTATCTATCTTTTTGTTTCCTTAAAATTGCTTGCTTGAGCATTATAAATCTACAAAAAAAAAGTCATTCAATACTTCATAAATAGTATTTTTAATTGTTAGTTAAAATAGGATATTTACACAAAAAGATATATTTTTTGGTTAAACTATTTTTGTATTTATGTTACATCTAAATACTTGTTTGTTTCTTATTTTTTAAAAAATTCATGTTGAATTGATGAAATTTTTAGATGAAAATTATTTGAAATTTTGTAATAATTATTAAAATAATAAGCTAAATCATAATTAAAAAACTAATAAATGAGCTTGTTTATTTTTTTACTTTTTTCTGTTATGTTTTGGGATATTAACTATTGTCTAGATAAAAATCTAATATAACTATCGTAGGGCTATACTATTTTCATTAAAGTAAGCTATTTTTTGTTTAAATAATACTCAATTTTAAACCATTTAATTTATTTTTTAGGAAAAATATGCCATAATTTATCAAGAATATAATAGTAATACTTCTACATATAGTGAGATAGATATTGATGGAAATATTATAAATAGCTATCCTTTAAATGGAGATTAAATTTCTCTTTATGTAGATACAACATATTTTTTATAAGACGTAATTTGAGTTATTGATTTGTCATACAAAATAATAATATATTTTTTACATCTATAAAATCAGGACTTTCTTTACTTATCTTCAAGGTTTGATTAGTATTATTATAGAATTTACTTAAATGGACTAGGTAATGCTCAAATTTAAAAAGTTGTATCTATTAACACTCCCACTATAAATCCATTTAAGAAAATCATCAAACTGGTAATATTCTAAAATGATATTTTTTTAAACTATCAAAATTTAATCATTTTATTTTAAATTGTGAAAATTAAATATTTTTATCATTATTTTTTAAAATAGAAAAATACATTTTACTATATAAATATTAGTGGTTAAACATATTATTAAACTTATATATTCGATGAGATATATCGATTGCCAATTATAAGTAGTGGACATAACTATAATATGCTGATCTACTCATAGCATTTTTTAATTATTGATAGATAAATTTATACAGATGAAGGTCAGATGTTGCTTAACCTTTCTTTTACAATTAATTAAAATAGTATATTTGCTTTGGTTGATGTAAGATTTAATAAATTCAGTTTTTTTCATTTTTTTGATAAAAAGATTTTTAATTAAATGATTAGCTCACTTTATTTATAACGAGATTTAGAATATATCTTCGAAAAAATTATCTAAAAGTTTTACAAGTTTAGTTTTCTTAGAAAATAATTAATTATTATTTCCTTATATTAAAGCTTGAATTGAATTTGTACATAATTAATGGCTATTTATGCAAAATTTCTACTGATAATGGCTCATTTTAAGATGTTATAAAAATAGATCTAAATTTTTAAAATTTTAATCCTTTCATTTCTGATGTAGTAACTACCTAAAATGTAACTTATCTAATTTAATTTAAATGCTCATAAAATTTATTTTTTTGTAAAGGAATCTATCATTTTTGCTTAAGATTAAAAATCATTACTCATAAGATATTTTAGGACAAAAGATTTATCTGAGATTTAAGTTAGTGATTTTAATTTACCTTATAAAATTGATTGTTCTTATTATCAAAAAAATGTAAATTTATTTTTTCAACTAATTTATCTTAATTATTCTTTAAAGGATTTAGTAATAATAAACAAGATTGCATATTAAATAGTTTATGACAAATAACAAAATAAGATCCACATATAATAAATTTACTTAGTCTAAAATTATAATCCATTATTCAATAACTATATATATCAACGTCAAATAGGAAATCAATTGAATTATGTAAGCATTTTTCTGTAAAAAATACTCATAACTTATTTTCATAAATAAAAAGGGATTTATGCGTTCAGTCTATGTTGAAACTACAAATTAAAAAAATAACTATAAAGTTGATTACTATTTGATAAATACATATTAAATCTTTTAATTATGTCCTGATGGTTGTTATAGTTGCTAAACATACTAAACATGCAATTACTGTTTAAAAGGATATTAATTAGATTAAAATAATTTGTGTATTATTTAATGCCCATCTCCATTTTTATTAAATCGAGCTACTAATAAGTGTATTTGTCCTCCAAACAGTAACTTAATCAAGTAAATATTTAATTTTTTAATTTAATTAAACAGTAAATTCATTCATCTATCTATCACCCTTATTTGCAATTTATAAAAATTTATTTAAGATTATAAGTACCATAAAACATTCAACTTGATAGCTTTGATTAAATTTTGTAAATCAAACTGATCAAAATTTCCTAAATCCTATAAAAAACTAAAATAACTTAATTTAAATTTGTATATTTTGATAGAAATGTTACAGTAGTTGCTATTAAAATAAAAATAATGCTTTTTTTCATAAATATATTTTAATCTAATTATAATTTTAATTAAAGTAATTCTGTTTTATTCAATTATTGAAATATCTATAATTATAATCTTTAAAATATTTTACATTAAATGATTCTTAAATAAATTAGTGGCACTTGCGTATTTTATTGCGACCCTATTTGCAAAACATGCAGTAAAACTAATATCTAATAATGCATAAGTTGCTATCCCGGTTTTACCTTGATTGGATCAGTATGTTAAAAAGTTTCTTTAACTTATGGTTCTTAAGTTTTTACAGAAGAAAAAACTGAACAAATTGCATAATAAACTCAAACAACTTCCTCAATTTCATCCATGAGTTCATCTTTCCTAAGTCTAGCATAAAATATATTATCTTCCTCAAGTTTTTCTATCTTACAAAATTCGCTAATAATATAAAAATTATCGTATATCTTTTTACTCGATTTATAAATGCCAAATTAAATATACGTCTTACTTGAGCCATTGCAAAGTAAATAGATAAATTCAAAAAAAAAAAGAAGTAAACAGTTTTATAATTTAAAAAATTTTTTATTAATAATAGGCTAAATACCATCATAAAAGATCCAATTTTTGAACTTCTTTTAAAGCATAATACCTGAAAACTAAATTGAATATTACTCACATAATTTCTAGGTACTAAGCATATCTTACAACATTTTAATAACCAGTGCTTAAGGTTTAGTGTTATTTGCTCTACTTATGTTAACATTTATAATGCTCTATTATTTGATAGATAAAGTATAAAAAAAACACATTTAGAATATTAGTAAAAGAGTCTACGAACTAATTTTGTGCTCTTTGGTCGTTTAATTTATAGAATATAGCTTGCTTATATTTGTGATAGGGATAAATGCACTCTTAAAATAATTTATAAATAAAATTAAAGGCTAATATATTTGGATCCAATTAATGATTTTGATAATAGAATTTTTGATAATCTTAGTAGTATTTTATAAAATCTACTACTACCTAAATACAAATACTGAATATAGTTAATACAAAAAATTCTTTGAGATAACTAGTACATAAATTAAAAATGATACTTCTGATAAATAAAAGATTACTTAGAATTACATATTAGTTTTTTTAATTTTTGAACTGATAATAATACCTACTTGCTTTATACAGTTAACTTCTTAATATTTCCTTGCAATTTCATTACAGATGATAATTGCAATTATTTAATTAGCAACTTAAGTTTATTTAAAGCCTTTTTAAACCTAATTAACGAATATATATTTTATAATAAATTATGTATCTTGGATATTGCTCTATATGTTTTACTTAATACTGATGGTATACTGTTCAAAGTCTAATTATTAAGACTATGCGTAAGCAATTGATCATCTTAGCTATTGCTTCATAATAATGGTCTAGATTATCTAATTAGAATAACCAATTTATTTACTAATTTTACTAGCAACTAGATTGTACTTTATTATAAAATATAAAAAATAGAAAGAATAAAATAATATCATAGAAAGTATCTAGCTTTAACAATAACAAAATATATCAAACAGGTAATCTAAATTTCTAGTATGTGCAAGTCCATTAAAACAAATGGTATTTGATTAATATAATTAATTAGATGGCAATTTTTCAAATCCCTATAATAATTATATAGAAGCAAATAATTGGAAAGTTAGATATAGCAGAATTATAAGAATTAGCAACCATATTTGAACAAACATAGATGTTAATTGATTTCTAATTATAAAAGAATATAGAAATAACTAACAAAATAAATAAATTTAATACTTCCTACATCTTTAAATTATATTTACTTCCTTCTTTATAATAAAAATAAAATAAAATTTTCTCTATATTTCCAATTTAAGATTTATTTGTTGTAAATATATTTTGATTTTAAATAGAAATCTTTTAAAAATACATTTTTAAATTAAATCTTTGTAAAAAAAGCATTTCATTTATAATATTGCTTTGGATATTTTTATGGAGTAAAATAGGGATAATTTATATATATTATTTATCAATGAATTTATTATCTTAAAAGAATATGTAAAAAAATATTTAACTAAAGTTATTTATTTTCCTATGGAATTCGCTTGAACAATTTACTAATTAACTAGCTATTTATTAATTTTTTAAAAATCGCATTTGTAAATTAAAAAAATTCCTTACAATATGAAATTTTTACTTGTATTGTGTGTGAACCAGTTTTTTACAATAGATAAGGAATTAGGAATAAATCCTATGACAGACAATTTTATTATTTAAATATCTTCAGATTTACAATAATTAATAAGTCTAAATCAAAAATACAGATTTTAGAATGTAATCTGAAATTTCACTTGAATTAAAGAAAAAAATAAAGTCACAAAAATTAGGCAAAGAGTTTGATTTGAGATTCGCTGTAAATGAAGAATCTTTTACAAATTTGATAAAATAATACAAAATCACGAGTAATTTTTTATTATAGTATTATAATTTTATATGATTTATTATTCATATTATAGAGTAGTTATTGATCTTAATAGCTTCTCAAACGGACATGCCACCGCAGGTTAAGTACTTGCTGAACATGTTGGTGTAGAAGAATTCGGAGGCAGCCTTGGGGTTAAGGGTGGAGATGATGGAGTTCATGCACTTGGTGTAAGAAGCGGTGAACTTATCAGTGGCATCAGAAGATTGGATGTCGTTTTAGAAGGTCTTGCAATCAGCAGTGGCAGCATCGAGGGAAGCATCACCGTATAAAGCGTGGAACTTGTTGGCGGTGGCGTAGCAAGCATAAAGGGCAGTGTCGTTGTTCTTGATGTCATCACAGATGGGGGTCTTGGTGGTGATACAAGCTTACCAGGAGTGGAAGTCAATAGTGGCAGCTTCAACGTTCTTGTGGTTCAAGACGAAGACGGCACCGAGGGTGAGGAGAGCCAAAACGGGGAGAGCAACGAGTAATTTGTTCATTTTAGACAAGGTTTTTTTTAATTTCTTCTTTTTTTATTTTTGATTAATCTTTATTTAAGTAATAGGCAGCCAAATTGTAAATTTAAATAGGAGAATGAGACAATAAAATGAATGGAAGAATATGTGGTTTATATTATTATTTGGTAATTAAAAAATTGGATAATTAAAATGCGTATTGAGGGTATATTTAAAACTATTTGAGTGATAAATACCATCTAACATACGAGTCATTTTATATTCTCAATTTTAATTAAACATAAATTTTAATACCTGACCACATTAACATGAAATCCCCACCTTAGTTTTGATGTAAAACAAAGTAAATCAAACATAATTTTGCCTTTCAATTGATGACAAAAAGCAAGTGCAATTTACTACATCCATCTAAAAATACAGCATTAAAAAATTTTACATATTAAAAATTTTTTTAGAGTTCTGTAGAATATACGTCAGAAAATGAATGGGCGTGCTGCGGTTTTCAAATACAACAATCAAGCTAAATATCAAAAAATAAAGATTTAAATTTTTGCAGGTACTTGCAGGAACATTCACAAAAATATTTATTTAATTTTATTAATGCATGAAAAATATGCTTATGTTCTTAAATTTACAAAGATAAGTGGATAATGTAGAAAAGAGACATTTTAAATATAAATTTGAGAAAAAAAACACTTTTTTTAGTCGTGCTTTTGAATGGCATTTATTTATTTGATTGAGATACAAAAATCAACTTTTGAGTAGTTTTATCCTTTTGTTTTTGAAAATAAAAAAAGGAAACCCTGTGAATCTGAGCAGAAATTTTTGAATCTTCACAAATATCAAAACATTATATTAAAATAGAGAAGAAATATAAATTTATTCAAGATAAATCAAATGATAAATTTAAATAATATAAAATTTTCTTTAAAACTAATTTAAAAATATTTTAAACTTAAAAAGTTTTCAAGATCAAATTAATTAAATTTTGATTCATTTGATTGCATTTTCAATAAAGCATTTTTATTTTGTTTTATTTGGATATCTTTTTTCTAAAATTTAGAAAATTATTCATACTTTAAAGCTAAAATAAAAGGAATTCTAATTTATGAACAATAACCAACAATCATTGAGATAATTAAAAGGGTTTTAAGAAATAAAAGTAAAAATAACTATTTTGGTTTTTGTAATTGGGTGATATTCCAATTAAAAAAGATAGATTTTTTAATGAACCTACTAGACTCTATAAAATAAATAAATTTGGATGAATGTAATAGATTGATTGATTATCTGACTAATTTTCAACATATGAAATTAAAGTGAATTTTTATCAGCATAAGCTCTAATTTAATATATTCTATTAAGCTTATATACTATTAAAAATAGACTCAAATATTTTTATTTTAACCATTCTTTTATTGCTAACTCAATATAAATCAACTTTACAAAAATAAAAATTGAACTTTCTTCATTTTGCATTTATCAAAAAATTAAATAATTAATCTAAAAATAGCTAAAAATATTAAGAATACATTTTTACATGTACATTACAAATTAATTTTTGTCTTAATTCCTTTATAATATCACATCACTTTTTTGATGTTTTTTCAAGGTATTGTTCATAAAGTTTCTTTTGTGCTTCGTATTTCTTAACAAAAGATTAAATAGCCTTTTCTTTAAGAGGATTGCCTTTTTCATCGTGACTAGGGATACCTCTTTCATCAAATTGATATTTGCTATAGTTAGGATCGTTTTTAAACATTTCTGCTGGGTTCACACTCATAGCTTTCAATTTTTCTTCTTCTTTTTTGCGCTTTTCTTCTTCTTTTTATTATTCTTTAAGCACCTTCTCTTCTCTTTCCTTTAACAAGGTTTCTTTGTCATCAATTTTCCATAAACTGGGCTCTCCAGGTTTACCGTCGTCAATACGAATACCAATTTAAATCAGCTTTTCATCTCTGATTTCATCTGAAGCCTTAAGAATTTGCAAAAATTAGTTTTCTTCAACACATTTTAATATTTAATTTATGTAGTCAGTGGCAATCTAAACAGCAGCTTAGATATTTTCACTAGCATTTGGTTCTAGCTTTGAAGTTATTTCTCCAAGAGAAGATTTAGCATTAACAGCTGCCTTGCTGATAACTTGCAAATCTTTGTTAGCACCTCTAATCTCATCTCTGAGACTGCTGATTAAACCAACAGTAAGAATGAAGGGATCATTCTTAGCTTGAGCTTGTTGCTGTAATAATTTAAAAAAGTAAAGGATAAAAAAACATTAGACTGATTTTTTTAATTTTAAGTTGAACTTGTTGTTGTGATCATTTTAATTAAGTAAATGATAAAAAAATGTCTTAAATGACAAAAAGTATTAGGTTTTTAAGTAAAATCAAATAATTTTATGAAGAAAACAAATAAAATTTTAACTTCAAAATCGAATATAAAAAAATATGTTTTGGAATTTATCGCTATTTTCTCTTAATTTAATTTTCCGTAAATATTAAAATAAAATTAAAGAGATTGAGAAAGTAATTGATTTTATTTTTATTTTATTAAATACTTTTTCTTTATTGATTTTGTGAATGAAAATAATTCTATCAAAAAGATTAATGAATAAAAATTAATTATTACTTGCTCATAAACTAGTCCTAAGCAATTGAAAATATGCTTAATGTAGTTGAAAATAGTTCTGAGGAGAAGATGGATAACAGACTTGTTCTTAATGTAAATATTGACAGCAGTGATGATACCATCAAGCTCTTTGAGTGCTTCAGGGACATTGAAATTTTTTTAGAATGCCTTGTGAATGTTATCTTACTTTTCAGCAAACAAGTCTCTTAATTCAAATTCTTTGGGACCCCACTTCTAAGGAACGTTGATTTCTGATTTAAGAAGAATGGCGTTCATTGTGAGGTAAAATTCTGAGTACTTTTTATCTTTTGTTTTTGCTTCATTTATAGAATCAGCAGTGTAATCCATTGTAGAGTCGTATGTTTATTTCATAAAGAGAAGTCTTAGAACGCGCTAGTTATGTTGACTGGATAAATGCTTGATTGTAATGAAGTTTTTCAAACTCTTAGACATTTTTAAGCCTTCAATGTGCAAATGGCCTGTATGCATGAAATAGTTAACCCATTGATTTTAGTTATCTTTTTTATTGAAAAAAGCTTCACTCTGGGCTAATTCATTATCGTGGTGAGGGAATTTCAAGTCCTCTCCTCCCATATGGATATCGACAGGATATCCAAGAATTTCGGAAGCCATTGTTGAACATTCAATGTGCCATCCAGGGCGACCTTAACCCCAAGGACTATCCCAGAAGGGCTCGCCAGGCTTGCTTGCCTTCCTATTAAAATATTAATAATCTTTAAAAAATTAAATAAAATAATTTTTCTAAATTTTTAAGATTTGACTAGTTGAAATAAAAAAGTGTTTATCATATTTAAATTTTTTACCACAAAGCAAAGTCTCTTGATGATTTCTTTTCCTTGTCATCTTTTTTACCAAGAGCGCCTTCACCTTCGTCCAACTTTTAAGCATCGTTAACACTTTAAGGTTCAAGTTTGGCGTAACAGTGATTTGGAGATTCATGGAATTTATCAACATTAAAGTAAACTGAACCGTTAGCGACATAAGCGTAGTCATTTTCAATAATTTTTTCGATGTAAGAAATGATTTCTGGTACATATTCGCTAACTCTAACTATGACATCAGGCTTTTTAATTTAAATAAAAATATTTAGTTATGCTTCATGCTAAACTTTTTATATTCTATGAAATGCAATTTAATCAAATTTATTAATTACCTTGTCAACGTTTAAGGCTTCCATATCTTACCAGTAATCTAATTCCCATTTTCTAGCAAAGGCAGAAAACTCTTCACCTTTTTCATTTGACTTATTAATGATCTTGTCATCTATGTCAGTAATGTTCATGCAGTGGAAAACATCATAGCCAAAGTACTTAATCATAATTCTTTTGATAATATCTGCAGAAATGTAAGTTCTGGCATGGCCAATGTGTGAAGAATCATAAACCTATTATATATTGTATTTAATTTAAATCCTTATTTAAATTCTTAAATTTCTATATGTGCTTTTTGCTTCTTCGCTAATAATGGATGCAGTGCAGTAATCAAAAACTGCAAATTTAAAATTATATTATAAAAAAATGTTCAAAAGTCTTTGTAAATTCAAATAATGCTTTACTGTAGGACCACAGTTGTAGAATCTAACTTATTTGCCTTTGTGAGGAACGAATTCAACCTATTATTTACAAAATTTAGAATTTAGTTAACTCCATAAATTATGCCAAAATCTATCTATTAAATTAAAAGGTTAAAAATTTACTAAATTCTAAGGCTGTAAGGTATTTTTAACCTTAAGACCTGTCAAATACTTGGTTTCATCTTTAGTAGGGAGTTTCCATAATTGGTAGGGGTCTTTTCTAGCTTCAGTTGTCATTTTTTAATTAGTAGAGAAGAGATTGGCTATTTATAAATTCTTGTTGCAGCAGCTATTTCCAAAAGGATATTCTTTTAATTAATTTTATATAAAATAATTAAGATCTATCTTAAATTAATAAACTTTAAGCGAGGGATTTGTTTGGAGACTATAACCTATTTAATAAAAAACAAATAATTGCTAATTAATTAGCAAGTATTTTTGTATAAGCGTTTGACTTTCTTAACTCCTAAAACCAAAATGTCAAAAATTAAGTCAAGAAAAGGCTGTAAAGGGAAGGCTATGTCACATCCAAATCCGTGCTTAAGTTGAAATCTAATAAAGATAAATTACTTGGCACTTGCAAAAATCGTTTTTTTAATGTTTTAGTTAGATTAGTAATCTATTTAATCATAAATTAAATAATTTTTTGCGTAAGAGATGGTATGCTTTTAAAAAACTCTCAAACAATTTATTTTTCTTATTTTTTACCTCAAATTCAAAGTATTTTTTTTCTTTATTTAAATTTTTTTCTATGAATAATCTAGAAAATTAATATTAAATCATTATAAAATTTCAAATTAAAAATAATAAAATTGAATTAGTTCTACATTCATATGAATTCAATATTTTATACCAATTTAAAATATCATTGTATTTCTTATATTTATTTCTTAAATTTATTTTTTATCTCAGAAAAACGAATAAAAAATATTTTTCTTCCATATATAAAATAATTTAGTTAATAATAACATTTTTATTTGATCTTACCTGATGACATAATATCAATAAAAATAATAAAGTTTCTATTAAAAATTAAGAATTAATTAAATAATTCTTTCTATAAATTTTCTTTAAGTTATCTAAGAAATTTTAGAGAACTTTTTTTAGAAAAGCATCTTCTTGTTAATCAACATTTTAGTAGAATGGATAGCTAAAGAAGATCTATTATTTTGTCACTTTCCAAATGAAATAGCTAATTTATATACCCTAAAAATAAAAAAGGAAATGTTTTAGTTTTTCCTGAAAAATCAAATCTATTATAATTTTAAAAATATTTGTTGCTATTTTATTTTAAATTTATTGAAAAAGTTTTAAATTTGAGATTTTACGATATCTAAAATAAATAATCATTGTATGAGGAATTAGATGACGATTATTAAAATTTAATTGATGTGGTATTTAAATAAAAGCTATTTAATAACAGTTTTGATTTTAAAAAGAGAATTAGGTTGAATTAAGAAATATTTTAGGATTAATCAATCAAATCTTAAAGTGCAATATTTCGAATTCATGCTTAAAATAGAAAAAATTTGGCTTCTTTTAGAAGTAATATAAATTTTATCTTAATAAGGATATTTAAACAGATGTATATGATGCAAGTTTAAGATAAAACTTTAGAGATGAGACAAATATTTATATTTATGCATTTTAATTGTTAAATATTTAATCAGTAAATAAACCATTTTTTATATAATTTAATTTCAAATAGATGCAAGTGAAGTATTATTTAATATCATTGATGAGAATAGTCAGGATGTACCTATATTTATTAAAAAATTCAATGAAACAATTTAAAATAATTAAATAGATTACTCTTATATCGTATGAATACAAACCAACTAGGTTACAAGATACCCCTCTTTATTTTTCAAGATTTTCTAACTAATGATGTTTATCATTATTGCTTTTTCTACTATTTATTTACTGTCTTAATAAGGTATATTTCTCCTATAAAATTTTCTTTTAGCTGTCAAATTTACAATCAAGTATATCGGTTTATAATAATTTTAAATTAGATTTGAGGTCATTCTTTGTTATAACTATTTGTAACATGTTAAAATTAGTATATTTAGCTATATTCTAAAGTTAAATTTACAGGCAAAGTATGGAATTAACTAGAGTTCATTTTTCTTAGAAATGAGATCATCTTCGGCGAAGTTAAAGCAGCAGCATATACAATTGAATAGAGGAATTATTATTCTTTTTCTAAAAAAAAGCAAAAAATAAAATCATTATGATACCCAAACAAATAAATTAATTACTTAATTAATAGGTATAATATGTAAACCAAGAAAAATAGTAAAACTATAAGCTGAGGAATGCATTGAGACTTTATTGCTCTATTATAAAACTCCTAAGAGACATTTGTATTGTTGTAATTATTTATCTAACTCTCAAGCTAACTCACTTAAGAGCTAATTGAGTTTAATATACTGTTTGACTTTTTTTTAAATATGATTTTATTATTATTGTGTTTAAATTTAAATTTACTATAGATTAAGGGAACATTTTTGGACTTCCGTACATCCATATTCCTAGTAAACAATGCAAAGGAATACAAACCCAAAGAATATTTCTAACAATGTCTTCAAGGTTTTTTCCAAATTGAGGAGGTTTTCTACATAGTCTGAGCATGGCAAATTTATCCACATAATAAGTGCTTACTATTATTAAATATAATAAATTTACCAATATAAATTTTTGTATCAAATTTATTTCAATAATTAATTTAGATAAATTCAAGTATAAATAAAATTTAATAGTACTTAAATATAAGAATGTAGAAACGATGAGAAGTGGTAACCCAGAGCTATATAAGAAGCTTACAAATATAATATTCATAATCTATTTTTAAAATAGTAAAATTATAATCATTAATAGAAACAACAAAATTGTTAATTAATTGAGCAATTAAAAATAAAAAAATTAGATAAATACTTGAGCATAACGAACTTCTATTAAAAGATTAGGACTTAGATAGACTGACTCATACTTTTGTTATGTTGGTTATCTTGTTATACTTTTATCACTACTCCATTTACGATCGTAATATCTTCTTAAACAAACATATAAACTTTAAAATATGAAGTTTAAGTAAGGCATCATAATATAAAATATCATTGTCAGTAACTATTTTAATAATTAATTTAACGTTATTGTAAAGTTGGTTTTTAAATTTATTTTACTATTGTTGAGCCAACTTATAGGAACCACAATGGATTAAAATCAGTAAAAGTACCGTCTAAGAGCATAGAAAATGTTGTGTTTGATGCTCCTTCAAATTTTGTGTTCATAATTAATATAATTAAGGCCTATTAATTAAAATAAACATTAATATATAAATAAATATTACAAATTAGTAATTATATTACTGTATTCATAAACTGCATAATAAATATTTTTGCTACTCTTGAACTGACCTGGTGAGATACATATCTATACCCTTCAAGCTTAGATAAATCTTGTTTTTTATTAGTATTTTTTAATTTATAAGACATTAAAATGATACATTTTTAGTTCAAACTTAATAAGAAAAACAAAATTTTGTTTATTAGAAAGAATTTTAAATAGTTTTTACATGTGAAAATAATTTGCATAATATTATTGATGACTATAATAACGACTACAACTAAAAAGGGTAAAGCTATTATCAGTGCTTGATCTTCAAACCAGCTTTTGCATAACTCTTAAGTAGAACCATCTGACATAATGAATTTATCACTATATCTTCCTAAGGGGTCTATTTTACAATAGCATTCAAGTAACCCTTTTGTAACTGCAGATTCGTAATCTTTAACAACTTATTATTGGGTGAGTTAACGAGAGTTAGTAGGACAGTTTACTGTAGGATACTTATTTAAAAACTTTTGGTTTTAGTTCTTAACGTAAACAATAAAAATTAGAGCTTATTTAGAAATTTAAAAAAAATATTCAATATTTAATATTTATAATTGCTAATATTTACTTCCTATCATGCATGCAAGAGTTATCAGTAATGAAAATAAAATTCTAAACAACTTATTGCAGAATGAGATTGAGAAGTTTTCCCAAATAATATCTTCTGGAGCTGGGGCTGACTTGACTTCTAAGAGTCTGTATTCAAACCTAAATTGATGTAAAAGAACTCATAAGATATAAAGAAATAGATAATTAGAAAATTGAAAAATAGTACAAAATTTAACAAAGTAACTTGAAAAATATATTGTGTAAATCAAAAATATTTATGGATAGTCTTTAATAATTAATATAAATAAAATTTGAGTAGTCATAAATAATACCTTCTCATATCATTTTTATTTTTGCAGCAAAACAAGCAAGACTCAATAAATTTATCTAAATATGTTTAATACATAGCATAGTAAGCAATGTCTCTATTTCTCATTGTTTCAAATGTAACAAAAGCAGAAATAATCTAATTAAATTTTTATACTATAAATTAAATACATCCATTTAATTCATTATTAAGATTAATTACCTTTTTTTAGCCAGAACTCTCTTACTCTTTTTATTTTGCTTTTTCTTTATCAATTAATGAGGATATTTTAGCAATTTTAGTTAATATTTCCATACCTATCTTACGTTCCTCTTATTTTTCTAAATTGTTGTAATGGTAATTTAGCATCCTTATACTCAGTTAGTTATTTTAGAATGCTAGGTTGAATTTATTACAATAAGCTAAAATTTATTCTAGCTTTTATTTTTATAAATTAGTTAATTTCTTCTCACTTTAGACTACATTAAAGGGCGTAGCAACTTATATGTCATAGACTCTGAACGACTCTTTTTTGCTCACAATCTAAGAGATAGATGCTTCAAAGTGCTTCTTCAGTTTAAATTTAAGCTCATCTACTTCATAATCTTGTGGAAGATTTTTAATTTCTAACGTAAAGTAAGAAACGCCTACAGAATTTCTTTAATTAAAAAAGAAATTAAAGGATGATTTAAAAATTCAGGCAAAAAATGATTGATTCAAAAAAATATAGTAACCAAATAATTTTTGTTAATTTATTTGTAATAGAAAAGTATTTATTTTTAGTTAATTACGAGATCACATTTTTTTCTGTTTGGTTTTGTGACATCTTTAATCTTATTAGTACATACATAAAACAGATCATTATAGCTGCATCTATAACAGAAGCTATCAAAACAGCTTGTGATTTTTCAAATTTCCATTTAACTTAGTAATAGGAATCTAGTTAATATATTTGAAGATATATTGAGATCATTTTAGTTGGTTTAATAATAATGTAAATTTACTCTCACAGATAGTGCTTACGAATATTTTCTAACTTTTAGATCTAGATTGACAACTTGAATCAGAAGAAAAAATAGAAGAATTGAAAGCAACCTAACAACTAGTTTTTCCAAAGCAAGGAGTTAAAATGTCCTAAAAAAAAGAGATAACACTTTAATTGCAGGACTAATCAATTTAGCTCAAGTCTTAGAAAATACATGTATCTGATGTTTAGCCTGAACTCTTTGAAGTCACTTTTTGAATTTAAATGTTATTTATTTTTTAAATTTGTATTTTAATTTTTATATGACCAAAAGTCTATAAATAATTGTTAACTATTTTACCTAAACCATAGTAGTACATAGATGATTTGGTTGGTAACGTGCCAGTAGAACACTAAAGAGATAAAGTATTATCAATAATTTATGAAGTAGAAGAAGAGCTTGTGGTATCTAATAACAAATATTAACACTGAGTCCTATCTAACACAAGAGATCCAAGAGTAGTAGAAACTAACTTTTAAGTTGCTGTAAACTATTTAACATCAGATGAACTCTCAGTAAATGCTATTTAAGAATATATATGTTACTTTAGGCAAATAAAGTAAATATAAATTTTAAAGGTTTTAAATTCAGGTTATTTTTTGTAATTCCTTTTGCTTTCAAATTTTAAAGTTAAAATAATATTCAATACCTTTAATATAAAACAAAATAGGCACAGCTGCTAAGATTGAAAAAAACAAAAACCACTCAGCAAGATTTTTCACAAACCTAAAATATAAAGTTGGTGTTAAACCCAGCTTATCAACTTAACTTTTTTCAGAAGTGTCTCCAATCAAGCAAGAATGCCTTCCCGTTTCGAAGCTACAGGTTTCGCACCTAGTATATTGTCTACTATTTCCAGATAATGGATGCGTTTGTTATATGAAATTCTCTAAATCAGGTAAATTAGGTTTCTTGAGCTACTTTACATCATTCAAATCTATTATATCTTCTTACGTTTACATGGGCATAGCTGAGTCATTTAACTCCCTATATTTTTAAAATTAATTCTATTTCAATCATCTATTTTATCCCATCAATTTTAATAATTTTATAAAAATTAATTTACTGAGGAACAACTCTATTCATTTGAAGTAATAAATTAAACTTTTAACTTACTTATTAATTTCTCTTTTACACTAATTATTAATATGAATATAATTGTTTGAATTTCTTTTAAATTATAAACATTTATTTGCTTTTATTTCTTAAATATTTTTTAAGATCATCAAAGGTAATTGATTTAAAAAGATCAAATCATAGCCAACAAATCTAAAAGTAATTCTGAAAGTAATTTCATACAAAAATCATCTAATTTATTATTTTATATTATATTTGAATTAGAATATATTCTTTAATCTTTTTAAATGTATTCTTCTAATAAATAAATAAATTTCTTTGTAAATTTAAGATTTCTCTAAAATTTATCATCTAGCTGCAATATTACTTTTGTTATTCAATAATTTTCTAATTTTATATTGACTTCTTTTATATATTTCTTAATTCTTTTTGAAATTAAAAGTTCTGCACTATTAATCAGTTCTTAAATATTATTGTCTTCATAAAGTAGATAGATTACAAAAATTAAGCAAGTTTAGTTTTTATTTTTGAAGGTTTTTTTTATTCAATTAAAACCTCCCATAGTGAAATAAATAAAGTTAAATTTTCTTTAAAAATTCAAACGCTAATTGAAAAAAAAATATTTGTAATAAACTAAGATAAAATTTGAATTACCTCTTTCTCATTTTCTACAGCAATTTTTTTGGAATTTTCTAAAAAAATATTAGTTTGTTGAGATATTTTTGAATTTGCTTTATCAATTATATTTTTTTATTATTTTTAATAATTATATTAATTTTTGTGTTGTATTATCATGAATTTAACTGAAATATTAGGTGTTTTCATGTCAATTAATCATAGATTTAAACAATTTATTTATTTTTTTAAATATTTCAAAAAAAACTATTTATTTTAGATTAAAAATTTATTTATTAAAAATTATTCTAATTCAAATTTATATTTTTTTATTGTTTTGAATCAAAAATAAAATGTTGAATATGAATTATTAAATAATTAATATGATAAAATTGGCTTTATAATTTACTCATGTTTTATTAATATTATTTAGTAAAATAAATTATAAATCTATGGGGAAATCGAAATTCATGAAATAAAATAATATCAATTCAGATTGTAAAAATTATTATCGAATATAAATTTATTTATGATTTAATTCGTAACTTCTCTGATGAAATAAATATCTTAAAAGCTATCACTAATATTAATTATTTTTTATCTAATTATAATTTTTCAAAGTAGAATAATTTAACTAGGTAAAGTAGTTTTATTTGTTTGTTCTGAAATAAATTTAGGTTAATTTATTGATTGTATGAATTAACTAATTTGTATTTTATTTTTAATTATTATAAAATTATATTTTATTCTTAAGGTTTAAAAAGTTCAATTAATTATTATATCATGTCCTATAAATATAAAAACATCTAAGCTGTTATTGAATTTTTTAGAAATAATTCTGAATAGAAATAAATTGTTTAGCCCTACTATTAATTACTACATATATACATAAAAACATTTATATTTGCTAGCTATTTATTTCAGTTTAAGAATTATTAAATTCTCAAATTGCATTTTACTTAATAGTTTTTACAATTTATAAATAAAAATTGATCTTGAAATTAGTACTTAAATTAGAAATTAAAGAATGTTGACCTTTGGAGATAGTTAAACAGAACCTTCTTCGACTGAAGAGGAGAAGAAATAGCAAATTAAAAATATAAACAAAAGCAAATAAGAATTGAATAAAAGTTACACCAAAGAATTAACTAAGGACTCAGATGCGTAAGAATAATAAGTTAGGGCTAAGTCATATATCAATAGTGAACAAACAACTATAGATATAGTAAAAGACTTAAATATAAGGAACAATAAATCAAGCGAAGGTGTTTAAGAAAATTATTTTAATGGCTAAGAAGCAAAATGCATAGATAATAATTAGCAAGTCGAAGGAAGTAATTAAAACTAGCAAACTATAAAATTAAATATTATGTCGCCTAAAGTTAATAGATAGATTCAATATGCAAATTTTGAAAACTTAACTATCTAATAAAATAATAAAGAAGTAATCATTGCAAAGCATAACTCTAGGGAAGATATCTCATAAAATTCAAACATGATAAAAAGAGAAATCCAATAATAGCATAATAACTCTAGTAACGATTTACTTGTTGATGACTTTAGCATTGGTAACAATATTTTTTAGTTCATAATATTGCAGTTAATAATTGTGTTTGAAATTATGTCAACAATGCTTGTTAGCTCTATTTATTTTAGCGAAGAATTACAATATAGTATGATTCTTATCATATCGCTATTCTTTTTAATAGGACTAATTTCAGTCATTCTACCTAAATTCTAAAAATTGAGAAAGTATTTATTATAAATAATGACTCTTCTGCGTTTTATAGTCTTAATTATTTATATTGAAGGCAGAGTAATTGGTATGTATTCGAGTTTAGAAAAAAACATAAATAATTAAATAAAATCATAAGTAAATCATGCAATAGAAATGCTAGATAAAGATTAAAAGCAATAGGCAGAGCCAAGCAATATTTACTAACTTGAAAATTCAAGATTCTTATTTACATAGATAATTTACATTGGTTGCTTAGTCATATACCTTATCTAAACAATTCATAAGACTGCTAGCAATTTTTTAGGTTCTACTAAAAACGCAATCCTAACAATTCTAGCTACTCTTTATGTTCAGATTAGATTTTGCGATTATAGCGATATTTCTTTGGTTCAAATTTTCTTAACTTTTTTTCTAGTCATCATAGTTTATATTACTTGGTTATTTTAAAACTACATAGTTTATTTTTTCTGCAAAGATTTTAGTCATGAAAAGAATATCCTTGGATTACAGAATTAAATTTAAAGTTAAAATGTGAACCCTTCTTTTGTGGTTTCACCAAGATTTGGTGAATTATAGTAAACAAATCAATAGAATGATGCTAAGTAAGATTAGATTGTAAACCATAATTTAAAAAATTTGAGTATATAAATGGCTACTCGTTTGTATGGATTAAATTTTAAAAATGAAAGCGAAAATTAAAGATAGTTAGGATAGGATTTAGATGATAATAATAACAACATATAAAATATTTAAAATTTGAACTTTTTATCTCCAAAAAATAATGTTGGAAGCCTATAAATAATAACTCCAAGAGACGAGCTTGACTCAAAAAGAGAGATGTACTACGAAATTTAAAAGTAAGGCATAAATACCTAATAAGAATAATTTTCCCCCACAGGCGATAATAATAATAATATTTAATATGGTAAAAATAGGTAAGAAAATTGTTAAAAAGATATTTTTTTTAAGGTTTAAAGCGATTAAAAAATAGGCTCAGATACATTTAACCAAGAAAAATATCAAAATGATATTTAACCTAATGAAGAAAGCATGAGGAAATCTATAAATTTTTATGATGAATAGATTTCAGATAACAACTAATTTGAAAAGTAGATGTAGGAAAATTACAATAATAACGAAGAATATGATATACAAGAAAATGAATAACCAGATTAATCACTATTTGATGGAGATAAAAGTGACATTAAAGAAGCTACTGATAGTTCTACAATTTAGATAAACCATAATAAAAAGGAATTGCCTCCAGTATAAGTTGATGTCTAAGAAAGTGAAGAACAGACTAAATGGAAGATTCTTAAGTAAGCAAGAGATGCTTTGTAGGTAAGGAAAAAAATAGCGCAGTAGTAGAGTAAGTTAAAGGTTTATAATTCTATGGTTTAAAAAAATGGGCTGGAGAAATAGATTTTAGATTTAGAGTAAAGGCTTGAAATGTAAGATATGATATTAAATAATATTAGCAATGGAATAATTATAATTTAGAAAGACACCAACGAAGTTGTTTATGTTAATAAATAAGCTTGCTAAAACTTAAATTGCTCTCTTGAGCAGGTTTTCAATACTTTGATGTCTTTGAAAAATGTGAATACTCTTAAAGATCAAGTATCTAATTTCTCAGAACTTCTTCAATAATTTGACCATCCTATATAACTTTCTTAGCTTTCTACTTTAAAGGGGCTTTTCATAAACCATGAAAAACAAAAGGAAATTATGATTTGCATCCAGCCTGATGGACTTTAGAGCAATTAAAATTAAATAATTAACTAATAATAACAAATTTTTAATTCAGACTTAAGCAATTAAAACAACAAAGTATCAAATAACTAAATGATTGCCGATAAAAATGCTACAAATTTTACCCTCAAAAACTATTTAGATACAACTTAGTTCCTCCAAATTGAAGTTGACTAAGTAAGAAATTAAAAGGAAAGATACATGATATTTAATATTAATATTATAACGTGGAATAATCCTTATAATGTCATCCATACAACAACCTTAAAAGTTCAGTATTTTATAAGAAAAATGATATCTGAGCTTTCATTAGATATAAATGATATCAGAGAGTACTTCTAAGCT
Organism: Tetrahymena malaccensis 436; assembly: GCA_000231845.2. Lineage (NCBI taxonomy): Eukaryota > Ciliophora > Oligohymenophorea > Hymenostomatida > Tetrahymenidae > Tetrahymena > Tetrahymena malaccensis. The sequence continues at coordinate 311,614 of JH720035.1, read as the reverse complement.
ATAAACAATCAATCTATATAGAAGCTAGACTGCAATGGATGCATAGGAAAAGTTGATTGTATGTCAGAATTTTTGTAGGACTTTGCTACCTCGTCTTTGTTGATAAGTAGTACATTTATTCCAATAAAATAACAACTAAACCTTTTGCATCTGATTTAAGGTGTACTTGAAAAGATGAAAATTAGAACTTCTTCTAAATAATATTACTTTAGTTTGCAATATGATTCAGTATGCCCTTCTATAGTATATTCAGATTTTAAGCGTTTAGATAGAGTATTTTACAATTTAATTTTGTACTTTATTGACACTAATGATAAAGCTTACATAAAAATTAAAGTTTTACCATCTTTCTTAAATAATTCCTCTAAGAAAAAGTTGAAAGTAAATTATTGCATTTTTTATTAATAAATTCCAATTTCAAATTAACTATATAATTAGATTCAAATAAGCTGTTCAAAGAGTTAAACAGATGATACGGCAACGAATTCTAATGAAAATTAAAAGAAAAAAAATAATTCTGGTGTAAAATTTTCACTGTCTCAAAAAAGAGCATAAATAACCAATGTGTATATGCTAGAAAACATGCATTATGGCGTTCTTTTAAGTAATAGTATTATCTAAAAGTTAGAGCCAGAAGAATAAGGAATAACTTTTTCATCTGGGTAAAATATCAGCTTTACTTTCTTACTCTCTATTTGAATTATATAAGTAAACAGACATATAAATAAAATAATAATTAATTGACAATTTAATGTTTATTTTTATATTAAATCATAAATAAATGCTCAGCAATATTTTATATAATCTAATTTATAGCAATATAATAATTGTTTTATTATCTTTTATTGATATGTCAACTTAAATATTTTATTTATCATATAATCAAAAAATATAATAATCTAATTTTTATCATGTGAAATTTCATCGAAAAATAAATATGAATTTGGAAAACTAATATTTTATTTAATCTAATTGATAGCAATTTAATAATTGTATAATTTTCTTTTATAGATATGTCAACTTAAATATTTTATTTATCATATAATCAAAAAATATAATAATCTAATTTTTATCATGTGAAATTTCATCGAAAAATAAATATGAATTTGGAAAATTAAATCAAAGTGATTTCCAAAAAGTTGTTGAAATTTAAAATTTATGAGTTTATTTCTAAAAATTAAAATCGTTTACAAGTATTTTTAATTAATTTGTTGATTTTAAATTTTAACCTGATAAAAATCTTTTTCTAAAAATCCTTTCACAATAATTTAAAAAATTGAACCTTTTAAATAATTTTTTCTAAATTAGTAAAAAATTATTTTCTTTTAATTTTGAATAAGAAACATATTATAAAAATAAATACGCTTTCCTTTGGATAATTAAATAATTAACACATTTTTTATATATCGATAATAATTCAAATATAGATAGATATAGAGAGAGAAAGAAAGCAAGTAATCAGTATTATTTATATTAATTTATAAATCAACGAAATCAAATTTTGAATTTATAGAGTGTTAACTTTTATTTTATTTTGACTTTTAATGTATTTTCAAAAATAATTATTGCATAAAAATTTAACATATTAATTAAAAATCAAATTTTAACCAAATTTAATTAAAAAATAAAGGCAAATTGAATATATTTCAAATAAATTGAAAACTCATTTCGCATAAAAAATTGTAGATAATAGCTTGTTTTTTAATTTTTTTTGAATTTATCGTAAGATATAATTAGCAATTAAAAGCAACACATATTAAAAATTTGTAGGTAGAATAAAACTCTAAATAGATAAGAGCACCTTAATTTATCAAATTTTAACTTAAACATTATTAGAAAAAAGATGGAATGTGTAAATTGTAATGAGGGATTCAATATGATAAATAGAATTCCTAGACTTTTAACAAATTGCGGCCATTCTATTTGCGAAACTTGTTTAATGCAGTTTTGGAATCATTAGGAATATGTTTATATATGTAAGGCATGCTTAACATCAAATAAGGCTGAAACACTTTCTTTGTTTCCTAAGAATCTTGCAATATTAAGTCTTACTTAGTTCAACACTTCTGTTAATAATTAAAATTTTTACAAGAGCGCAAATGCAAATAACGTTGCATCATAAGATTAATTTTAGAGGGATTTTTCTACTCAAAGCATTCACTCTGTAAATCTTAGCCATAATTAATCTCTTTAATAATTTTATTAGCCTAATTAATCAATTAATCAGATGCTTCATCACTAAATATAAAATAGTCAAAACATTGGTAGATTCTCTTTAAGTAACCTTACTAATGGAGTGGCTAATAGTGGTTCTACATCAAATTCAAATGGATAACTTAAGAGTGTTTAAGTCTAATTAATTGCAGAAAATATATCTGACTTAAAAAGAGATAATTCAAGCAGCAATCTTAACAATCAAAACACTTGTAGCAACCATTTTAAATAATATGAGGCTTTCTGTTTATAAGATAAATAATTCCTTTGTATTTAGTGTATTATCGATGCCAATAGCACTCATAAAAATCATAAAATTGAAACTATTGAGAAAGCCGTTCAAATGGAAGTGCAAGAATTATTAAACTTTTAGATGTTTATTGATAATAAAAAGAAGGAAAATGTTGAAAGTCTTTAAAAAATAGAGTCAATGAAACAAGAAATTTTAGTGCAAGAGCAAAAATATTCAGGAATAATTGTTTAATTTTATAATTAAATATTTTAATTGATAAAAGTAAATTATTAATTTTAACTGATTTAAGATGTTAAAATGTTTTTTTTTATTGAAAAAAAGGAAAGATAATAGACTTATTTAGACAAACTTTAATCTGAAAAACAATCAAAATTGCAGTAACTTGACGATTTAAGATCTAACATTATGGATTTTATTCAAAAAATGAATGATTATTCTTCAGCTAAGCAAAAATTTGATGACCAATCAAGCTCTCTTCCATAAAAATAATACTTGATTAAGGTAAAGGAAATACATGCTTTTAAAGCAAATATTTCTCAAAGTGTAGATTAATTAGAAGCTTTCAAGAAGAACTCCAAATTTTTAAGCACTTAGTAAATATGTTTAGGCTTTGAATTTAATAGACAGTAAGAAGTTCTAGGTATATATAAAGTTTTAGATTCAAATCAAGCATAATAGCAAGAAGCTAGTACACCAAACAATAGTAAAGGATTAACAATCAGCCTCTCAAAAGAGAGAATTCAACAAAATCAAAATAATAGTAGTGGCAGCAGTAATGGCAAAAAAAAGAATAGCTAAAGTGGATAAATAAATCTATCTAATTCAAATTTATAAAAGAAGGGTTTTTACAATGCATAATTAAAAAATTAAAAAAGCCATATGAACGAAAGCTACAACAATACAAGCCTATAGCATGAAATATCTTTAAATTTATAAGAAAAAGAAAAAGAGAACATTACCCTTTAGTTGCAACAACCACAGTAAAGAAAACACTCTAAAACATTGCAAGCTACAACTCTAAATTAACTAATTTAACCTCCAACCACGACAAATCAAAATAATTTTAATCCTTATTTAATAAATAACAACACAAATGCTTCAAATAACCAGCCTTAGAACAACTAAATAGATTTTTCTAAATACAAAATAGAAATAACAAATATTAAGATGGTAAACAGACAAGCTTCTTAGCCTAAAAAGTAAAAAAAAAAAATCAAAACTCTTTACTAATAATTTATTTTAAATTTATTTAAAATTTAGATAAAACTAAGCAGCAGATATTCCTACATTTAAAAAAGAAAATATTAACACATTAAATATTATAACTAATTAATAAAATGATAAATAAACCAAAGAAACACTTTATTTAGAAAACAGAAGCAATAAAAACCTGTTAAGCAGTAAGAATTCTAGTACCAACCATAGTACTAAGAATGTCAATACTCTTAAATATAAATCTCTTAGAAGCTAAAATCCTTATAATATTTAAACCACAGCATCTACCCTTAGCAATACATAAATCAATGAAAGAGGTAATAGCAGCAGCTCCATAGATAAAATGAAAGTTTTACGAGGATCAACAACTGAAACAGTAAAAAATGCTGCTAGACATGCAACCTCAGTAAATAATTAATTTATTTCTAAACCAGCTCCACTGACAAATATCACAACTGATGGGTATAACAATAACATTTACAAGTAATTTAATTTCTTCAAATCTATAATCTATCATAAATATAAAAAGTATGTTTGAGATAGACTTTAAAATAAACAAATATAAAAAAAATGAGGTTTTATTTATAATAAAAAATTATCAAAATAGTGAAAAAGATCTGTAGACAAATAGGACAATCGATAGCAATAAAAACATAGATTTCGATTCAGAAAGAAATATAATTGATACTGTAAAAATTGATTTTAGCAGCTTAGCTAGCTAAAAAAGACAGTTCATCTTAACTATTGGTGGGTTTACTGAAAAGCAGTAGCAGTCTTTATGTATGGAGAAGCTAGATCTGCAAAATACTTAATGGGAACCTTTTACAACTTAAAGTAACTTTAAGTCAAGAGTAAAATTTGGCTCAGTAATTTACAAGCAAAAGAAAGTCATCATATTTGGAGGTAAATAAGAGGGCAAAAGGTTAGATACTTTTGAAGAAATAGATACATAAACAAAAGAGTCTAAGCTTTTCCCAGGCATAAGACTCTCTAAACCTAAGAGTGGTTTTGCTTTTACGTAAATATCAGGTAAATATTTTATCTAGATAAATAAAAATAAATGATTTTATTTAATTTTTAGATGAAGAAATTATAGTTGTTGGAGGCAACGATGGATAGAATATCTTGAGTGATGCAGAAATATATAACTTGAATACAAAACAGATTAGAAAACTATAGCCTCTTTCTTTTGCCAGGGATGAATTAGCCATTGCTTTAAGTAATGATAAAAAATACATATATGCTTTTGGTGGATATAGTCAGAGCTTAAAGTAATTAAGAATGATGGTTTTAAAGTGTATATTAATGTTTTTATTATAATAAAGGAATTCATTAAATATTGTGGAAAAGTATGATATCTAAAAGAATAAATGGGAAACCGTGAAGCCAATGAATTAATGCAGACGTTCACTTTAAGTAGTCACTTTGCCAGATGGTTTTTATATATTAGGTGGTTTTGATGGATAAAACTACTTAAGCAGTGTAGAAAAATATGACGATGCTAATGATTAATGGGTTTTAATTTAAAATATGCTGGTACCGAGAGCAACATTTTCAGCTCTTAAAAGCCCAGATAACATGGGGATAATAGTTTTAGGAGGTTTTAACAACCAACCTCTTTAATTATGTGAAAAGTAATTAATTAATTTTTTAAAGTTTTTTGATAACTAAAAAATATCATTTAACAGGTATTCAATATTTAAAGGAGCATGGGAACCTTTTCCTAGTCTTAATTAAAAAAGATTCATGCATAGTTCAATAATATTTGGAAATAATAGTAGCATGTACTATTGATAATTAATTTATTTAAACTACATTTTATAAAAATCATTTAATAAATAAAATCTATTTCTTATATATAAAATAATAAAATAAATGTAAAAAATATAGAATATTTTAAACCTCTCAAACTAAATAAATTTAATTTAATTTTATTATTTATTTACTTTTCTTAATTTAAAAATTAAATAAAAATATTTTTTCACAAAATCTATATAAATTACTAATAACTAGTAATTACTGAAAATGACCTTAAATATTTTTTATTTTTATTTTAATTAATTATTACCTTAGCTTTTCATATTTTCTAAGAACAATATTTCATGGTTTTAATTTAAAAAGAACCTTTAAAGGGAATAATTATGAAAATTTGTTTTTTTTTAATTTATAAATATATCCTGATTTACAAAACGATATAAATGAATAAACATATTTAGATAATTTTATTAATTAATTATTTTTTATTAATATTATTGAAATTACTATTTTTTGTTAATTAGATATTATTCAAAGTGTTAATTAAGTAATAAAATATTTTTTTAATAATTGAATTAATATAAATTTATTCTATTTGATTTATCATATGTAAGATGTGTTTAAAGATTGTAAATTTTATATTCTGCTTAGATAGTTTTAAGTGTTTTAATTAGTTGTTTGCATTTTTTTTTAGCTTGATGATAATAATTTTTTATGGGATTTTTAAGGAGTAAAATCTTCTCTACCAGAACTTTATAACGAAGATCTTCTTTTATTTTCTTTTTAATTTATTAATAAATTGATGTAAGAATCTCTCTGCTATTTTGTTCCACTCATATGTGTATCTTATGTTATGTTGGGTTATTGCACTATTTCTCTTAAAATTCTTTCTTGGTCATAGCTGGGCATCCTTCTTGATTACTAGTTTCTATCAATCGTGTTATATGTGTTGTAAAATTAGGAAACTAATTTATTATTTTTAATTATCTATTTAACAATCATTTATTTAATTTTTATTTAAAATTTACACTGCATAGTAGTTGTGTTAAGCTTATTCTATAATTATTCAATTTGAGAATTCTTATTTTCTATTTCTTTTTTATTGACATAAAGTATATATCTTAATTCAGAGAGTTCATCTGTTAATAAGGAAACCAATAGCTTTAGATCCTAAGTTTCTATTAAATCAAATAATAGTGAAATTTATAAAATTATTTTATAAAATTTAATTACGATCTTGGCTCTCTTAATTATTTACTGTTTGCTCTTTTGCAAATGTTCTAATAGTAAGATTTGTGCTTTTTAGCTGAAGATTTAGATATTCATCTTAAAAATTAACAATTACATTAAGTTTTTCTTAAATTCCAGTTAAATTTTGTTTAATATTAAGCAATTATTTAGGGTATTAAGATAGATAGACATTTAATTAGTTAAACTCATTTGTCGCTGAAATAAGCACATTTTCAATATTTTTAGTTATCCCTTTGAGATTTTATTCATCTTTAAGCATATTGGAGGCCTAAATAGAGTTGATAAAAAAAATTAATAAAATTCTACATAAAGCAATATATAAATAAACCTTTTGCCATTTTTGAATTAATTATTTCCTTTCTGATTCTAACTAGTTTACTTTTATCTATAAATCCTTGTTATATTTCTCTATTTATGAGTATTTTCTTTAAAAAGCAGCATATCGTAAAGTCTGCTAATTATAATTATCTTCTAATCTTTTCTTTTATATCTAAATTTAAGCATTTTCCTTTTTTAAGTAATCATTCAGCCTTAACATGTTATCAAGTCTTTCATTAGCTTGTTACAGTTATTATTCAATTGATAAGCCTTGTGCAGTTGGATAATTATATTACTGTTATATTGTTGTAATTTAATTTTGATGCTTCTATCCAAACTAGAATACATTTTCTCTTTACGAGTTCATATTACTTGGGCTTATTTTAAAAGACTATTTGGATATAAAATCGTATCAAATGAAAACGCTTAAAATATTTAAAATTATTTTTAACTTATTTATGAGAAAGTTTACCTAATCTTCCTCTTCAATATGTGTGCATTTAGCTGAAGACAAATTTAAAAATCTCTGTTTTACATCGCTTAATTATATTTCTGGTCCTTCAGTAAAGAACTGAAAGTCTTAATCAGTTTGTTACTTCTCATTGATTTATAACCTAAAAAATGTAAAATTTAAAGGATAAAGTTGATGTAGCACTCAATTAATTACTCTTAGCAGCTTTCAGACATTTTATGAAATTATAAACTTAAACTAAAGCTATAAGATTTATTTAAAGAGCTTTTGTTAAATTATTGTAAATTAGTGATAGTAGGAAATGTATTTTTACAAATAGTAATTTCAATTAATTTGTTAAAATTTTTAATGAATCTATTTATAAATACATTATTTATTAACATTAACATCTACTTATTATTTCAAAATAGCTGTTAAAGATTCATACGATCTAAAACAATAAAGAAACCAATATATTGAATACTTGAAAATTATAATATAAATTTAAAGTGGGTTTTTATGTAAAAAATAATTAATTGTATTTTCATATTGTTGCTTTTATAAATCATTACATCTTTTTTCAAGTTAGTCTTAATCATCATATTTTAATCCAAAAAAGAAATATTAAAAACTTATATTTTCTTTTAACTAAATATTTTTAAAAATGATCATTAAGAACTTAATCAAAGATTATTGCAATCATGTTATTTTATCATTTGCTAAAAATTTTTAATATATACTCAATGTTGTTAAAAATATCGAGTTATGATTAATTAAGACTGACTTATTGATGTTAAAATACAAAGGAAATATACTTATTTTAATAATTTGTAAAACTCTTCAAATAACATGAATAAAAAATTGAATGGTTTAAATTTATTTGAAAAAAAACAAATAAATTTTGAATACATGAAAAATGTTAACGAAAATTTAATAAATTTTCCTAATTAATACTAGAATCAAATTTATATTTATTTAAAATTAAATATTTAGCATAGATTTAAGTCAACAAATAAATTTATAATGCCAAAACTGTTTCTGGATGATTCATAAATGATAATCAAAATTTACAACTTAAATGGCTAATAATATAAAATTTTTTAATTTAAAACTAATTAGGTGCTCAAAAATAAACAATAAAGACATCCTAAAAAGAATTATCTTAGTAAATAATAAATAAATAAAATTTGAATCAAAATGAATTGATCATAAAGTAGTTTAAATTGTTTCAGAAAAGCTCTGCATTTATTTTTCTATGAATTTAAAGTTTAATGTCAGCTTCCTCTACTTTTTAAAATTCTCTGTTTAAATTATTTTGCAATTAATAAAACTCATCATCTTCCTAATTTCTTTTAAGCCTTCTTTCTTTCCTTTCTTGCTATTCAAAGGATTTTTTCCATTCATCTATCTATTTATTAATAAAAATTAAATACCAATTTTAAAGCGACAAATGATTGATTTACTGATTATTGGTTATCTAAAGAATCTATGTAATCTATCTCAGTTGGATATCTTTATTTTAAGATCAATTTTAAAAATTCATTTCTTTCGTGCAGCATAAGGATTTCCTGCTATAAGACGTTTTTAAATTCATTTTATTGGATTTCATTTTGCATACTTTTGACATGTTTTTCATATAAATCTGTTATTTATCTTTCCAAATTTTCTTTAAGTCTATCATCATAATTTTTTTCTTCCTGTTAGTGATTGTATTATTAAAAGTGATTTTTAATCGCTTGTGATTTTTAGTAAGTCTCTTCATCTTTCTTTTATATAAATCTATCTATAAGTTGTTATTCTTCTTCTATTTTTTATTTTATTTATTCATATTTAAAAGCTTGCTGCTTTAAGAAATCTCTATCTAATTCTTGATAATTCCCTTATCCGTACATACCTTGCAGTTCGGCATTCTTTATAGATCCTTCATCTTTTGTTTGCAATTTAGTAAAAATATTGTTAATAGGTGTACTATTATTAGTATTGGTAAAATTGTTATTGTTTATGGCTGATCCAAAACTATTAGCATTATTCAACATATAATTAGGATTACCATACTAAATAGGATTCGCCATATGCTAAGGTGTGTCAATGATATTTATAGAATTATTTTGAGCTTACTACATAGCAAAGTGGTTAAAATTTTGATTACTTGAAATAGTATTACTAGATTTTTATCTTTATAATTCTTACAATTGCTGCTATTGTTATTATATTTATTACAACAGAAGCTAATTCTAATAATCTGAAAGCTATTCTTATTTACTTCTTTATTGCTATTAAGGAATTTGTTGAAATTAGAAACTACTTTAACCTGTTTTTAATTTTTATTCTTTGTCTTAGAAGGTTTTTTCTTCATAGAATTACTGTTACTATTATTATTTAAGAGGGCTATCATCATTCATCTTTTAACTAATGTTTTCATTGATTGGTGTTGCTATCTCTCTTATAATATCCATTTATAATTTCTATTCAATTCTTTTTTTTACTGGGAATATCTGCTTAAATTTTTAAATTTGGTACTCCTTTTGTTCATGCTCTGAAAATGAAATCAATTTTATCAATTCATACAAAAAGTTGTAATCCTTTTTAAGAATAGGATCAACCAGGTACATATTATAGACATCAATATGACCAGAAGATTATGTAAATTAGTGATAGTTCGTTACGATCTAGTATAAAATTAAAAATGTAAACAACTTAAGTTAAATAAAAGTGTAAAAAGTTAAATAAATAAATACCTTTGAGAAACAATCCTGTATTATTGAATTAAGTTTTAAGAAGAAAGAGTTTTAGCTTTGAAATTTATCCTATTTTGAGTTGTTGTAAAACAATTTACTGAACCAGTTGAGAGCTTCAACATAATCCTTTTCTTTTTCTTGACTAATAGGCAGCAAAAATAATCTCAAATGGGGATTAAGGAAGAATCTGTTAACAAATAGCTATTTAACTGGAAAGAGGTCATTTAATTTATCTGAGAATTGTTCGTGATTTTCATATATAATTTAGTAAAATTGTGTGAAAAAGTTGCAAAATTCGATAGGTAGATTCTAAAAGAAGGGTATTATGAATTGTGTAGTTGTTGAAAATATCTCTGAGTAAAATTATTCTTAGTTTTTTGTGTACTTTTCCATGATATGTTTATCAAATAACTCTTAGAATTGATTGTAAATAGGCATAAACAAAAGCTACAGATAATTTAAAATGAATGCTGGAATAGGATACTTTTCTGTATCTTTCTAGCTACAAATTTAGGTTTTTTGCTTATCAGGAGACTAATTTACTACGTAGTGTCTTTTTTAATATTAAATAATGGGATTTAATAATTAAGCTATTATCAATATACTATTATATAAAATAATTATAATTGCTATAATTAAATAAAGAAGACAATCTTCTAAGGATTTTTGATAATTTTATTTCAACCATTTACCTAATTAAATTGTAAATAAGATCTTTTCCAGTATGCTTAATTTGCTTAAAGGCATTTCTATTGAAATTACTTCTATTTCTGCTATGAGCTGCAAAATAAATTCTGCCAACTGCAAAATGTACCTCTTACTGGCTTCCTATGATTTCTTTGGAAGTTAAAATGCGAACTATTTTGTCTAATTTATTTCCAAAGAGGATTTTATTCACTTCATCAATCTGAACTTTTATATTAGGTGGCTACAAGTTTGTTGTATAAAGAGGGGTGAGTGGTCTAATATTTTCATCTAACTATGAATTTTAAAAATCCTCTTTTTACTAAATATAAAGAATCGTTTTTATGAGACTTTTTAATGCTGATTTCAATTCACTCTTGGGTCTGTGCAACTAAAAAAGCTCTTCAAGGTTCTAAAAGAACTCTTTGTTATTTGATAATTCTTGAAAGAACTATTTAAAATTCTATATAAACTGTTCATTTATCTAATTTTAAAAATTAGCCACAGTAACACTTGAGATTTCACTATTTTGAAATCTGCTCATTACGCTTTACTGAGATCCTTCATAAATGTCATTATTAAATATTTATCTCTCTTCTTTCTTTTGCTTTGTAAACAAATTAAACAATATAGTATCCAAAACATGTAGAGTATGTTCACAAATATGGGAATTAAGAAGATCTTTGCATGACTAGAAATCCTAAATTAGACCTTTAATTAAACTAATTAATGACTGTAATAATCCTTATTTTAAACCATCTTTGCTTTCATAGGAACTCTTTATAACTTCAGAAAGTGCTATTTTTAATTTGGTAATATAAAATTCAATCTATCTACAAAAAAAAGTTGTATGAAGTAAAATAAGATACATCCTATTTCAAACGTTCTCGTCATTACGAGGAAATTCTTTTATAATTTTATGTTTGTTTACAGTGTCTCCATTTATTTTACTAAAATACTTTCCTCTCTCTATTTTTCCAAGCTTTAATGTTTTACAAATTCTATTTCTGATTTTGGTTGCTTTACAAATAAATATATAAATAATCTTGATTATATGAAGCAAAATATAATTAGAAATAATTAATTTTTTATTTAAATTGTTAGTATAAGTAAAAGCCAAAGGAATTAGATAGGATTTTTTAAATTAAAATTCATTTTTAAATATCATCCAGCAAATTGATTAGATTTTTAATCACATGTAAATTTATTATCTAAAATAAAGTAAAAACATAACTATAAGCCATAAATAGTTACATAAATGTTATTTTTAAAAAACTCAGTGAGTGAGTGATTAAAATTTTGCTAAATTTAACTTTTAAAATTCAAAAATTGGTTTTTAATTATCTAAAACCGATAAAACTAAATAAGGTTTTTTAATCTTTCTTTCATTTTGTAAAAAAAATAAGCAAAATTTGAATTATGAAATAAATGCAATCAATATTTTTGAAATTTTCCTAACAACTATATTGCTTTATAAATATTTGTTTATACATTGAAGATATTCATTATAGCTGAAACACATTATTAAGAAAGTATTGACAAAAAATAAATTTTGACTATTTTGTATTTGATAAAAAACAAGCAAAAAAATTTATAAAGTAAAAGAAATCCCTGAAAATTGAATAAAAAAATTGTAGATTAACTTGGATTTACACATTTTTATTTAACACATACAATAAGAAGGATTCAAATAATTAAAAAATAAGAATTTGTTTATTTGATAATATTAAAGAAGGATACTTAAATTACATTCATTTAATTCAAAAATAAGGTTGTTTTTTAAAAAGAAAGTAGAGGCAAACTAAATTTACAAAAAAAGGAGTCCAACTTATCAATCAACAAACAATTTATTCTTCTCTCTTTTTTATGTTTAATCAATAAAATTTAAATACGGTTTTTCAGTAAATATCTATACCAAATATAATCGAGAAGGGTCCACGTTTGTCTCAAGCTCAAACATTCTTAGATTAAAAAGATTTAATAACTGAATAGTCGTTAGATCGACTCACTGTAAAGTGTAGTTAATCACAGCTTAATTATGACACTCCCTCTCCCTAATAAAAATCCTAATAAAACACATACAAAAGTTAGGAAGGGTTAGCTCGCTCAAACGATGAAATGCTAAATATTATCAGCTCAGACCCAGCTACATCTTCCAATAATTTTAAATAAAGTTTAGCAATTATAAAAAATCCAAATTTAAATAACCCTTAAGCATTATACTTAGGATCTGATTGCTTTATTGAAAACATATAAAGAAGCTATCCTCATTCAGGTGTTTAATCGCTTGAGTCTTCAGCAGCGTTTGTTCATTTGCCTAATACCGCAGTTGTAACGAATATGAATTAAAAATATGTCTTACCATTTAATGGTACTTAATTACCACTTCCAGGTTAATAAATAAGTAGCAATAAGCCTAATTTTTAGCTAAATTTAAACTAAGTAGCAATTCAGTAGTAATTGGTTGGCAATCAATGTAATTTTAAAAACTTTTAATAAAATGAAGTAAACTTCAACGCTCCTAAAGAAAATTACTCTATGGTTCAATAGTTTGGTATACCACCAGTAGTAAACTATAACTCGCATTAGTTACAATAGTTTTAAGGTTCAAAATAACCTGTGGGTTGCTAAAATTTTTATGACATAAGCAAACAAATCCCGAATTAAACCTCATATTAATCATCACCTATTAAGTTTTTAGTAACTCCAATCCAGTAGCAATTAACAATGTAGAATCAAGCAATTAATTAAGATATTTAGAAAAATAATAGATAGTATTCTCCAAACTTTTTGCATAATTAGAAAATAAATGGCTTTTAGGGAAATATCGTTTAAACAAATTATGTTTCAACTCCTATAAAAGATACAAATCATAATGCAAACAACATATATGAAAATATTTAAAATAGTAGGAATGTGTCACCTGATAATTAAATTAATAATTTGCATGCTCTAAATTGTAAAGTATAACCTAATTTGTCTCTTATTAGTGCTTTAAATAAGGATACACAAGAAAATAGAAATAGCAGTAATATGCAAAACTAAAACCAAATTTAAAATATGAACAAATTCCAAGTTTTTAATCTTTAAAATGTTTAAAAAAAGTTGAATTAAAAAACTTAAAACTAGCAATAATAATTAACACCATACACTATCACTTTTGGAAGTTCAAACAACCTTAATACGGTTTAGTCAAACAATAATAATTCTTCTACTATGTATTAATTACTTTAGCCATACTAAATTACTAATCAAAGCAATAACAGCTAATTAAACGAACTCTCAAATGCTTCTAAGGGTTCTTAGCAAAATGAAAGCTAGAACTATAGAAGCAACGAAACAAATAAACCTCACCATATTTAATTCCCTTCAAATGTAGAGTTTAATAGTATGATCTCAACTAAAAATTAGCTCTCTTAATTCCCTTAACTATTAACACCCTACGTTCAAAATGATCAATAAATCAATAATACATATGCTCATCAAAGAGTTACAGATACTTAGCCAACATCTTAAAACAATTAGTCAAAAGAATGTTATTAATAGAGTAGTAAAATCACTCTAAAGCCACAAAATGAGTAACAATACCACTTTTATCCTATTTCTATGCAAAGGAGAGGTAGCTAATCTTAGTATATGTCTCCGAAAGAATCGAATTCAACTGCTCTTACCTCCCCTATAGATATCTAAGTGAGATAAAATAAGCTCAATTCATATCTGTAAGGTGATAGTAATCATACTACAAATAGAATATGTGAAATCTCTTCAACTATGAATCCTTTGTAGATTCCCTCTGAAAATATCAGTCAAAGAGAGGAAAACATCTAAAATTAAAATATTCAAAACATTTCATACTAAACTTCAGATAAATATGTACTTTAACATAATAATAAGTCCGATTTAAATAATAAACAGTCAGATTAATCATCATCAGTAACAATTTACTAAGCCAGTTCTTAAACAGGGTAAAGCAGTAACTAATTCGCATAGTCTAATAACTCACTAAATAGTTAAAAATCAGGAAAAAGTCTATAATTTAACGGACTGGTCTAAATCAAAGAAGAAGTAGACTCAGATAATTAAGTTAAATAAACTGCTTAAAACAAAAAATAGGACAATAGCCAGTCTTCTAATTAAAACCATTAAATTTACTATTATAAAACAAATAAATAAGATAATAATGAAGAAGGAAAAAAGAAAAGTAGGAAATCTAATTAAAGCTATGACTTAGCAGCTAGTTATTATAATAGGATACGCTAATTTAATGAGTCTTCCCATGAGGAGAAAATAGAATTGTGTCTTAAAGGAAGTCATAAGTAATGCCTAATTAACCCTAGAAGAATTTCTACTAATAAAACAGATAAAAGTCTCGATGGTTCTAACATTCATGAGAGTAATTGTAACTCTTCCAAGTGTAACTCAAATAGTCAATTAGCTAGCTCAACATAGTTGAATAATTCTTAAAATGTTAAAAATTTATTATCTAAATCAAAGGAGAGAAATTCAAGCCAAGAAAAATAAAATTTAGCAAAGAAACCCCCTAAAATTAAAGATTCTTAACAATAGGGTGATAATATACTATAGTAGCCAGCAGATAATAATAACATTTAAAAAGTTAATGAAGAGAAGCTCCTTTCATTGTTATCTCCATCTTATAAAAAAGTTCAATAGATATAGCAGTTAATGAAAATAGAATAAGAAAAACTCCAAAAAGAAAAAGAAAAATATACAGAAATATAGGAAAATAAAGGTATTTTTACATTTAGCAATTAAAGGAAGTAATATAATAACAAGTAAACTAAAGTAAGTCCTAACAAGCTTGGTAAAAATAGTTCTCCTAATTCACAGGTCTCTTCAGATGTCAACAGTCCAATAAATAAAAATACTAAAAAGCAGGAGCTTGAATAAAATTTTTCTGAAACTAAATCTGCTGATAAGTATCAAAAAGAAGGTGATTCAAATTTAGAGAGTGAACATGTAGAAGAAAAATGCAAGAAAACTTCACTAAATTAATAAATTAAATAGAAACCAATTATCTAAGCTGCATTCTAAGTAAATCCTTACTTTGTTGCTGACAAATATTTATCTGCATAGGAAATTTAAGATTACTAATAAGGCATGCAAAGCAATCTTTCTAATATATAAAACTATCAATAAGATGAATAAACTTATTCACAAAATATGTAAAACAGTCAGTAAGAATATTATCAATAAAAGCAAGATTATCAGCAAGAGAGATAAATTTATCTCATAAATAATCAAAAAGATTTAAAAAATAGCAACTATTATAGAGAGAATGATGATAATTAGCAACATAATTAATAATAGTTTTCTTAAGAATAATAAATTAATGAAGATTTAAATAATTCTTAAAATTAATTATTATAAAATTTTACTTTAGCACCTGACCATTCCAACAATAATCAACAAGGATAAAATGTTCCACAAAAAATTATAGATTAAAATATAAATATGGGAGAGTCAGAAAATGCATAAACTAATTAAAAGCAATTCTTAAATTAAAGTTAAAAATTATAAGGAGGCTAAATAATTTAATAATAAACAAGAAGTAATAATAAGAACTATCTTCCTTAATAAATGAGCTAATCAAAAAAAGGTAAGCTAATAAACACAATACATATTGACATGTCTTAAGTTACAGAAAACGGATCTAAGATTCCTGTTTTTAAAGGATGCTCCTTGACTACTACTAACAGCAATTACTTAAATAAATGCAATTAATTTTAATTATATAATTCAAAGGATGACAGCAACTAATTTACTTGCACAAACTAATTCTAATATGAAAATCAATAAAAATTTATTGATTAAAATTAAGATGGAAACAACTATCAAATCTAAAACAAATATTAAACGCCTAATAATAATATAAACGATATTCAATAAAATATAAATAACTTTAATTAAAATAATTATTATTAGAGTCCTGATAAAAGTGGCTCAAATTAAAATTAAATCGTTATTTTTGATACTTAATTTTAAACTTAGGAAGATTTGAAGTCTACATAAAACTTGAATTATAAAAATTGGAGCACTTTACAAGGAATGAACATGGTAACAGTAGAGAGTTAAAATGGAGGATATGATAACATTTAAAAATTTTAGTTTTCACCTTAAACACTGTAAACTGAATAGGGAATGTACAACTTTGAAAATGTTTACAATAATATTAATAATAACATCAACTAGTATTCAGCAGGTAAAAAGGAAGAAAATACTAACAACTGCTTTGATAACGTTGTATCCATAGAAAAATCGAATAGCAAAAGTAATCAAAGATATTCATGTAATTAAAATCTTGAAGAAGAATCACCAGACAATTCTTATTACTACTTACAAGATTCTCCTTAGATAAAAAACAAATAAATTAGACCCACTATCGTGCCTTAACTAAACCTCTAGAAGAGCTTTTAAAATACGCTCACAACTCTAAATTAAAACACATCCTTTAATATCAGTTAATCTCCAAGCTCACACAAGAATATTTAGCAAAATTTCAAATACTAACTATCTAATTTAAATTAAAATTAGAAAGAAAAGCAACAAGTACTAAATTAGGCTAACTATTAAAATCAAGAAAATGATGAAAATATAAACTACAATTAATAACCTGATTATTAAAAGACGTGTTCAAACTAATAAAGCTTTAAAAGGCATGCTTCTCTTTCAAGCTTAAATTAATTCCATAATAATAATAATAATATTTAAGCTTTCTAAGGAAGCAAATAATCTACTCCTATTGACAATAAAATTTATTTGGCTACTTAACCAAATAGCTTAGCTAACTCTGCATTTTTAATTGCTGCAGCTAATGAAAAACAAATAAGTAAAAATAAAGTTAGCAGTTCTAATATTAAAACGATGTAAAGAAATAAATCTCTTGGAAGTATAGTGGGTAATATAGGGTATTAAAGTGAAGAAATGGGACACGAAATGTTTTTAACAAAAAAACTAAAAAATTAATTAAATAATCATTTATAATTTTTAGAAAATCGAATAAAGTTATTACAAAGAGAGGAAGAATAAATTAGAAAAAAAGCAAGTTCTTCCAAAAAATAATCAGAAAACGTAAAAAAAATATACTAGCAAGTCTAAGAAGAACATTAAAATCACCACACAACAATTGAGACTCAGTAAAAAAATTGGATAGAAGCTAAAAAGAGCTATGTTTAAAATGCTAAAAAAGAGCACAGCAGTAAAATTAAAAAAGTAATGATTTAATAACAAAGAGAGAAATAAGAAATGGCACGTTCTATAAAGTTTAATTCTCATATTAACAAATCCGTTGCTGAAGATTTAAAATAAAGCCATCTAATTAAAACAAGTGAAAAAAAGAATTAAATTAAATAGACGTAACTGAAATGCTAGGAATAAAGGCATCTTTAGCAGTTGTACAACTAAACTTCTTAAATGCAATAGTTCCTTTTAAAAATAAAGGAAGAAAAAGTAAAAAAAGACGAATTAGAGCAAAAGATATAGGCCTTAGAATAATTAGAAATGCAATTGGTTGAAAAATTATAGCAAACCTATGAATCAAATAAGCATTACTTGAAAAATTCAAACATATAATCTTAATTATCAATTCATTAATCTAATATTATAGACCTCTAATAGTAAGCTAAAAGAGAAAGCCTATAATAAAATACAGAAGTGATTAATACAAATACATCCTTTACTGTCTTCAATCATTATTGAGTTTAAACAAACTTCTCATTTACTTTAAATAAATTTATTAATGTGTTATATGTGATTAGAAATAGAATTATATTTATAAAAATTGTTTAGATTAAATAAAGCAAACTAGTTAGTAAGTTAAACAATAAATTTTTAGACATTAGTTGATTTTAATTAAATAAAACTTGTAAAAAATCAATTTAAGTTATTGGATAAGTATACAATTAATTAAGTAGTAACAGTTTTATATTAAAAAAGTAAATAATTTAAAGCAGATTTTATTAGGATTTATTTTTTTTATCAAACAAATTTAAAAAATAATACTTTCAACTATTTGTTAATTTTTTGTTAAGAAAATAATAACGACTAACTATAAGATAAATCAAATTTAAAAAATGTATTTAGTTTTACTTTCTAAAAAAAATATTTGACCTAAATTAGTTCTTAAATTAGAGAAAAATTATGATAAAATAATTTTGAAATTTGAATTTTTTCTAAAAATGTTAGAAATTTAGAGTTTTTTGAATTATTGGGTAAAATAAGAAATATAAAATAAAGAGAAATAAATTTTGAATAATTAAATAAAAATACAGAAAACTTTTTTTTTATAATTAGAAGATAGGTATTTTATAAGAAAGTGAACAAGATACGAAGGAGTAAATTAAACTAACAGATAAATAAATATCATCAATTTAATTAGTAAAAATATAAAATAATTTTAACTAATTTATATAAGTGGGTAAGTAGTAAGTAAGTATATATAACTCTTATTTGATTTTCTCTATCTTCTTTTTTGTAACTAAGTTAATAAATATAAAGCTAACTTTTTATATGATATGGGTTAAATTTAAAGTGAATCGCTCATACCTATTTTAATAGTTATTAATAATTTTAAAATAGAATTTAAAATTTATAATAAACTATAAGTAAGTAAGTAATATTCTGATCTATTTCTCATTGCAACTAAAATATTAATTGATATGTGTTAACAAATTTTAAAAATTAAATCTGAAAATGTATTACATCCATAACCTTTTTGAGAAGGAACAAAGTCATAGAATCTAGTTAATTATTAAAAAATGATATATTTAGGTCAGTTTTTTGAAATAAAATTAAATAATTAATTACCTTCAGTAAGTCTCCTGTATGGAACAAGTTAAATTGCTTTCTTTATAACAAGATACTCTTTTTTAAGTTTATTAAGATATATCGCTATTACAACAAAGAATATCAAAACATAAACTAAGCTTCCTAACGAAAGAATCAGAAGGAGAATATTGAGATAGTTATCCTTGATATTTACATTTTGATTTTCAAACTGAACTACAATGTATGTCATTATGTTTGTAATTAGCTATTGAACAATAATACCATCTTGATACTCTTGGCTTTATACGAACATGCTGAAATTGTTTTCAATATTCATTTCATTCTAGATTTTTTGAATTATAGTTGAAATGGTTGGTTGAAGACCCTATGTGAGTATTCCTTGAAGAGCTGACTTGCAGTAATCTATATACTTTGAGTCTAATATATTTTGTTCACATATATTTTACTAGCTTACTTAAACAATCATCTTTTAAAACTCACTTGTACTTCCTTATTATTGAAGGAGTACAAATTAAGAAGAAAAGTACTACTGACTTTATTATAGCGACTATGCTCTCAACTCAATCAGTTCATTTAATTTTTCATCTGTTAAATACATTATATTGTTTTCTTTTAACAGATTGTTTATTAAAATTGAGTTATGACTGCTTGATGCTGTAGTAAATTACATTGAACCTGATATAAACTACTTATATTAATTAGCAGGAGTACCAAATATAGATTCGAACTGGTTCAAGTAAATGAAAATCTGTTTTAAAAAATTAAATTTCTTATTTAAAATGAACATAATTTTTAATCTTTTAATATATTTTTCATTCATTAAATATTAAATTTATAAATATTTTAAAAATCTTAGATTCAAATAAATAAAACTGGAATTTCCAAGCGAAATTTAGCAGTTTTTATCATGTTATTATAAGAATAATTTAAAATTACGATCAAGAAAAATAAGACCGAAAGGAGACAAAGGAAGATGAGGATGATTATGAAAGACCAAAACTTGAGCTTATTGTCAAATATTCTGTCATATAAATAATTCTATCTTTGCTTGGTTTTCTTTTTATTTGCTCTTTGTGACTATTCAAGCTCATTTTCCTCTCTTAGTGCAAAATTCGAAAAATCAATATGAAGATATTCGTCATCATCTGAAAAGAGCTTGGCTTGTATTCCCTTTAAGTGGAATATAATATCACTTGTTTCTTCTTGTTTTAAGCGACTTACAATCATTAAAATTCTTTCAGATTTAAATTTTAAATTGTTATAGGATGGAACTATGAACCCAAAAGATAGAATAATAAGAACAATAGCTAATACGATACTGTAGGTATTAACTACAATTATACTGGATTAAAGATTACCGAGATCATCACTTATGCTTTACATAGATGTGAGGAGATATGATTGAGTGGTATTTAGATTATTTACAAGAAGATACTTTTCTTCCACAAAAACAGTAATTTAGTCTAAATTTAAATTATATTTAATAAATTAAAAAGAAAAAAGTAAAAATTACTTTAATAGTCATTCCTATTTAAATTAAATAGAGAAGTGCCTGCTTATTTCAAATACTCTGTAAAGTATTAACTAGTAACTATATTTTATCTAAAAGACATCAAATACACATTTATTAGCATGTTAAAAACGATTCTTTAGTATTAATATTGAACTTGTAAGTCCAAGAAATTAAATAAGTTATCAGAGTACTATTGATATCCAGTTCGAGTTACTTCTTCCATAACACTCATATAACTTTGCGAAGGAACAGGATTGAGTTGATTCATATTTTTCAGTGAGGTTATATCTGATGTCATCATAGCTTAATTAATAGGAATGAGCATTTTTGATGAACTTTTATATAAAATAATATTTATTTTAAGTAAAATTTGTTTAAATTATTTTAATTTCTGTCTTTACCTTCCCATTCTATTTAATGCTGTTTTATTATTAAAAAATCAAATTAATATATAAATTTAGAAATTTAACAAAATTAGGTAGTTTTAATTACTGCAATCTATTTAATTTTAACTCTCTTTCAATATTGTTAAATTATTAATAATATTTGAAAAAAATCTTTTCTGGATTCATTTTATTAAAAATAAATTTAAAGAAAAATTTCGAAAATTTGCAGTATTAAAATTAAACAAAAATTAGTATGTAAAATGAACATTCTGATATAAAATGAATACCTTGAGTGTAGCTGTTAAAGCTGTTTGAAATAGTGACTGATAGCACGACAACAACAGTTATGAATACAAAGAATTAAAACACAAAAACTCCATAGAGTATTGCCAAAAAAGGAGGTGTAGATTTACTAGTAGTGTTATCAACAATGTGTTTTACAATGCTAGAAGATGAAGATTACATAGAAGACTTAGACCCTTAATCGAATGGTAATTTATTATTATTATGTCCGATCTATCTAATTAGATCATTTCCAATTTCTTTTTTTTCTTCATCAAATACAGATATAGATTCTTTTCCATTATCTTTAGAATCATGGCCTTGAGAGCTATCATCATCTTTTTTAAATTTTTAATCTATATCTTTTTTCTGCTTTTCTTAACTCAAATGCAATCCTGTTTCCTAATTATCCTAATTGGTTTAATTATTTTATGAAAAATCGCAATTGGTATTATCATCAACTCTTGTATACTTCGAAGTTTTTGTTTTTTACAACTATTTGACTAATTCATTTTCATCTTCGTATTATTGGGTCGTCATCATTAAAGTATTATTTACTGCATTAGTATCTAATATATTCTCTTCTAATCTTTTATTTTCAAAAATAGGCATATTTGATTCATCTAAATTAGCATAGTTTTCGGGTTTAGGTTGTAGGACAGTGGATTTAAAATTAGGATTCTATTTATCCAAGTTATCGCAGGTATCAATCTAGGCACTTCTTGATGCTAGAATT
The DNA here is from genome assembly GCA_000231845.2 of Tetrahymena malaccensis 436. Lineage (NCBI taxonomy): Eukaryota > Ciliophora > Oligohymenophorea > Hymenostomatida > Tetrahymenidae > Tetrahymena > Tetrahymena malaccensis. Next base: position 289,013 of record JH720035.1, on the reverse strand, counting down.
TCGTTTTCTTACTTAATATCAATATGTTAATCTGTATTCAATAAGTTTATATTATCATTTTAACTATGCTAACTGTTCATAACACCCACTAATTAATTTGCCATAGTTTCTTAATGGGTAATTTAATGATTAAAATTCTCTGCTTTAGCTATTTTTTATTTTTTAATAATTTAAGAAAAATTTTAAAGTTTAAATAAACTTAATTTTTATTTACTCTTATCACTTTGTAAAACTTTTTAAGAATGTTTTGATCTTCCTCCAGTGCTGTTTGAAAATTCAGATTACAGTAAATCTTCCCAGTTTACATATTGTTGAATTTCTAAAACATAGATCAGAACATCTTCCCCATTATCTTAAAATAATTCATGTCTTACATTTAAAGTAAGTTCGTAGCTACATAGCTTTTGCTAAACTCTTGAGTTTAGGAAAGATGAAACATTATTCTTCCATTCAGAGTTGCTTTTTGTTGTCTTTTTTATTTCACTTTTTGTTGAATTTTCTCTCCCTCTTTCTGAGGTTTGTTAAGAGCTATAATAATTTGAATGATGGAGGATAAATGTTTGGATTAATTTATTCATATCTATTATTAAAATTAAAATTAATTTTTAGGTAACAAATAAAAATTTAAATTTAACAAAAAGCAAACCTTTTGGAACGTCTAACTTGAATTTAAGGAATGAATATTCCTCTTTAATGTTAAACTCTTACATGAATTCAATGAATTGAGGAATTAGAGCAGATATATTAAGCTTTTTGAAATAGACACTCTCAACATTTTCACCTTAAATTAAGTGTGCAAAACTCTCACTCATCCCTTCAATGTAGCCTTTAGAATTAAGTAACACATACATATCGTTAGAAGGACAGTTAATAACTAATGAACTAAAAGCAAAGTCATCTTACTTGATAAAATAAAAATTTATAAACAGCTTAACCCTAAAGATATAGCCCATTTTATCTTTTGCAAACATAGTCCTGTAGTTTCTCACAGTTTTAGCTACACCTGTGCTTATAAGTCTCATTAAAAACTAATCATGTAGCCTTCCAATACAATCAGGTATTAAATCAGTCACACTTTCCTATAAATATATTTTATTTAGTTATTAAAATTATAATTAACATTATTATAATAATAATTATTATTATTTAAAATGCTGATAAATAAATACCTTTGTTTAGAATTCTCCTTTATTATATTTGAATATTTAAGGAATTTTTTCTGAGAACTTTAAAATCTTTCCATTTTCTTTGATGTTTTTAAAACTTGCAATAATGCTTCCAACATTACCTTAGAGAATACTTAAGCTTGTGATAGTGGTAGTTTAATCAATAGATCTTTCTCTATTAATTATATCTTCAACGGCAGCTTCTGTGTCTCTACAATTGATTGGATCAAATAAAATGTACGCCTTTAGCAAAGAGCTGAACTTGAGAAAATAAATATTTTATTTATTTAAATTCATTTAATCTTTTAAGATCTTTTCAAAATACTCTACTAAAAATAAAAAGCTTATAATCTTTTGGCGCATCTCCTCCAAAGATTTAAAGCCCTTTATCATTTCATCCATAAATGTACATTTTTCAACAATCAGATTTCCTAATATTTATTTTATTAAAAAATTAATACTTTATTTTACATAAAAAATATCGTTTTCACAAATAAATACCTAATATTTTTTTTATTCTATCTTTTTCTGCTTCTGATTACACCATTTTATCAAATTTGATATTATTCACAGCATCTTGTCTATCCTTTTAGCTATAATTTAAAAATTTAAATATCTCTCTGGAAATTTAAAATTTATTTACCTGTAAGAATAGAAATGTGCTTTGTCTTTTTCTTTAATCTTGCTTTCAATCAAATTAGTTAAACTTCTTTCAACAGTTTAGAAAAAACTGTCTTTTCTCTTTAACATTTAATTCATAACTTTATTCTAGTAGAGTGCCTTAATTTAATTTTTTTTAAATTTAATCAAAAAAAACCAGTATCTTAAACACACCTCCTAATTATTTTAAAATAGCAATTACATTTTAATTTAATTTATCTTTAATTACTTGAACAATAACTTCTTGGCCTTTTTTTACTAAATGGCTGATTAAAACTTCAAATTGATAATCAATGAATAGCATAAACCATTTTTCAAATACAGCCTGCTCATCGCATATTCTAGCAAAATCTACTCCTTTAATTTTAATATCTTTTCCTAAATCAATAACCATTCCTCCTGAAATAGTTGGTCTTTCTTCACCTATTTTAAATGACAAATACCTATTTTTATAATTGATTTTAATCAATAAATAATACCTGCTAATTCATTAAACTGAGTATCTTTGCAAGGGCAAAGAGTATCCCTACAGTTGTTCTTGTGTAGTTAAAGTGAGCCAAAAAGGATAAGCTTGCTGGAGAGTGTTGTATTGCATTACTCAAATTGTTCACAAAGTTTTTCAAGATATAAACAAGAAGCTTAGGGGAAATCTATTCATTTTATGTTTTAAATTAAATTGTAGATTTTTTGAATTATTTTTATTGTACCTCCAAGTCTATTTGGATCGACTGTCATTGCGAAGATAATCTTGTTATTCCAAAAAGTCTTCAGTATACCATACAAAATAGATATGATTAGCAAGAAAATAACTGAGAAATTTGGGTCTTTTATACTAGTTGTATACTCTCTAAAAAGAAGCATTGATGCATATGTCTAATAGACAATTACCATCCATCCATAAATATCGGATATATTTTTATCCATGAGAGGAAAGTGATAGAAATATTCAATTAGTAAAAAAATACCAACAATCTATCCAAAAGTGTAGACTATAATAGTGTTACCTAAATAAGTAAGTAGAACTAACCCGATTTCAAGTAAGGGTTCAATCTGCTTAAATTAGCTATACCTTGATTTTAGCTGATTTACGCTGCTTAATTCTTTTGAATTAGAAAAATGAATTAAAATTCAAAACATTTTCTAAATATTAAAAAACCTGGATTGTGATAAATAAGAACAACTACGACATTCAAAATTATTGTTGTTAACAATAAGAAGAGGGCGCACACAATATTGAAATAGAATATCATGCTTTAGCTGCTTGGATTTGTTATAGATTAACTACATCTTGATAAATGGCTACTTCCATCACAAAACAAAACACTGAAAATTAAATCTAACTTTGGTAAGCAGTAAAGCCATTTTTAGTGCTCAAAATAGAGTTGTACAGCACCTATTTAGTTAGCTTGTGTTTTCAATATATCAACGTCATCTTTATTGAATTTATTATTCAAAATTTTCAATTAGATTCAAATGTTATATTAAGATAAAATTTAAAAAACAAAATGTAAAAAAAAATTATTAAAAAAATAATAAAGTTAATTAAAACAGAAGTTTATTCAACAACAGTTTTGCCAAACTCAGCTAGTATAAAGAATTTATATTCCATAATTTGCTTTTAATTAAAACTATGATATATTCTAAAAAAAGAATATTCTATTTTACATTTAATATTGAAAGCATTATAAATCAATTTTATGATTTTCTATTTTAATGCTCTAACAAAGTTCTACATTAAACAAAAGATAAATATAATTAAATATTATTTAGTACCTTTTATGTTTGCGAAACTCAAATTTATATTAAATAATATTAAGGTCACCTCATATAAGCATAAGATGAATAATATTACTGCTACTAGTATCCCAGAATCCATAGACCTAAGCAGGTAGGTTATCCTTACTGATTAGCAAAGCTCAAACAAGTATTTCAAGTAATCATCAGTAATATTCATTTGAGATGCAGTGATAATAAAACCAGCAATTTAGGAAAAGTAAATTGAAACTAGCCCAACGTAGTAAATTCTTTCTCTGTTTCTTTCACTATCTTTTAGAAACATTAAAAGAAACAAATTAGAAAGTGCCTCATAAAGTATATCTTTAGTTGATCTCTTTTTCTCAAGCTCTCTTAAATTTTTCATTCAATTAATATCTATAAGATTATCATTTTATACATAAATTAGACAGAAGAATATTTTTTAATTAGAAAAAATATTTTTTAAAAAGTAAGGAATTTTGAAGTTTTTTTTATAAGTTCATTCTTACTTGCAAAAATGAATTTTCAGATAGAAATCAATTTTTTTTTTTTTTTTCGTCTTTTTCAACGAAGCTTTTATTCCTACTCCTACTTCAATAATTAACTTTTTAAAATAGAACTTTTTATTATTTATTTATTATTTAGTAATCCTTTATTTAATGTATTTCTTTTGGCGATTAATTACTATTTTTTACTTTAATTTCTTTTTCTTCAAATGAAAACAGAAAAAATACAAAACAAATTTCAACAAAGTTTCCCTTTTTAGTTATGGACTCGTATTTTTTCGTTAGATTCATATAAATTTGATAACTATTTCATTTATAATTACAATCAAAATTTATTTAAATCACAATATTATTTAAAATGTAAAATAAACGCCATGATGTATTGATTAATTTTTTATCAAAAAAACACTCATTCCATTTATCTTTATTTAACTTTACCGTTCTCAGCTATTTTAAATAATTTTTCATCAAATAATTAGCAACAGTCTTCTTCATAATAATATTTTTATGCTCATTATTTTCTGTCATTAAAAAAATTAAATATTAAATTAAATAGTATAATCAATCAACTCAATAAAACAAAATATTTTTAGCAAACTTGATTTTAAATTAAACAAAAAAAATATATTTTTGGCCATTTTTTAAAAATGAAAAATTAATAACAGTATTTATTTTTTGGTAAACCAATGATTATTAGTATTAAATATGTAATGTTATATCTGGTTAAATAGCTGACATTGTTGATTTTGTATAGAAATAGATTAACTAACAAAATTAATTGTCAAATTTTTTTTGATAAAGATACTTTAAAATTACAGCTTGTTAAATCTAATATTTTCTTTAAATTTTGTTTTATTTCTTAAGTTATTTTTTATAGATAAATAAATAATAAACTAAAAAAAATAATTCCCCTAATATTAGCTAATTAATTAAAACAAAAGCAATTCTTAAATTTAAAAGTAATTAAATAAAAAATGCTCCGGGAGGGGCTTGAACCCTCGACCTTGGGTTTATTAGACCCACGCTCTAACCAACTGAGCTACCCGAGCTGCTTGATTACTATTGTTTAAATCAGATTATATTTTATAAATTTTATGTTTAATAGTTCAAAGACCAAATATATGTATGTGATTAAATTTGAATATGAATGAAGAATTGGAAAGCTCTCTTAAGCCAGTAAGTGAGTTGCTGTAAAATAGCTAATATTTACTTATATTAATAATATAATAGATGAAAAATAAGGAATCAGATATAATTAAAAGATATCTTTTATTCAAGTTTGAATGATAAATTAATTAAGGTAGAAGTTAACAAATTTGGCTTTTTTAGCAAATCAAAGATAAAGTAGCTTACTTTTTAGATAAACTAGCTAATATCTGTTTTCAAATGCTAACAGTGAGAAGAATGGTTCTTTTATAAACACCAAGGTAGATTTTAAGTCTTTAACAAAAATTGAAATAGCTGATTATTTGAGAAAGCTAAATTAAGAGTGCCTTATGGTTGACAAGGATAAATAAGCTTTAGCAAACAAACTAAACAACATAGAATAACAAGCAGCCAATCATATTAGTTTAAATTAAGATGACTTAACGACTCTTATCTTAACTCTTTAGCTTATGCTTCAAAACTAAAGATAAACTTAAAATATTTTTACATTAGCTCATACTGTTTTGTTGAATTACTTTTCTAATCAAATAAATTCTTAGAATGTATCAGCTTAAAAATTTATGGAAAGCCTCCAAATTTTCTAATAAATTGTTCCTTTGATTGCAAAAAGCGATAGATTTGAATATGAATTAGTTCAAAAACTGCATTTATTTTTTAGCTAAGATAAAGTAACAAACTAGTTTACTCAAACGAGCTTGTTGCATTTGATAAAGTTTTTCTTCTCAAAAGGTATTATTGAAATCCCCTTAAATATAAACATCAATCTAGAAATTTTACCATTTTAAGACTTTGTAGAGTATATCTGGATGGTAGCTCTTTCTGGTCAATAGATTACTGACGATTAAACCAAATTGCTCTGTAAATTTTTATAGGAATAGGTAAAATAAATACATATATTTACAAATAAAGCATAACATTTTTATCTTATAATAGCCATCTTTAAAGAATATTCCAAAAGCAATATAATATAAATTAAAAGAGATATCTATATGTTCTAATTTGGGTGAAGCAGGCTTATATGTTTCTCAATTCGATCAATTTAATACGTAAGAAAGTTAAATATCTCCAATTCAAGAAGACTGTGAAATTATTTTAAAAGTCCTCAAGTGGAATTTTAAATCAGAGGCCGTGATTGATCCCTACACAGTAGATTTTTTAATTTCTTTGCCAAATATCAAAAAACAAATAGTACTTGAAATGAATGGACCATCTCACTATCCATATATTTCTAACAAAGATATATTTTCTGCTAAAGAGCAAATGAAAATTAAGAACTTAAAGATAAAAAATTATATACCTGTGCTTATTCACCATAAAGATTGGAGTTAAATCAAAGGAGTCACAGGGAAAATTGATTTTATACAAAATTTGGTTTATAAACAAATAAAATTAACAAATTAATGATAAAAACAAAATCTTGAAATAAAAATTTAAGCCTAATATTTATTGTCTGTCTCAAGTAAAATTAAGAATAAAATAAATTGATTTCTAAAGCTTTGTAAATTTGAAAACAAAAAATTACATACATATATGCAGATTTTGATATTCTATATAATAATTAATTGTAATAACTAGAAATTCATTTTATATTTTTTTGAATTGTACCAATTTTATCTATAAATACTTAAGGAATTACTTGATCTGTTAAAAACTATTTATAAAAATAAAAATTTAGTCAAAATATTTTTATCTAATTTACTGATTATTGATTTATGTTATTAGGTCTTTCATACAAACTACAGCCTTCTGCTTAGAATTCTTTTACATTTAATTTAAAAAGCTAATCGCCAACCATTAAATGATAAGATCCATCATCCCATTCAATAATTTTAGTATTTGATTCAAGATTTCCCTTATGTTATAAATTAATTTTATATTATAAATTAACTTTTAAAATTCTACTTCATTATTTTTCCTATATCTTATGGTATTAGATTCTTGAATGCCAAATAATTACTTTGAGTGCTAGTTTTTAAAAAATTGAAAATAAAATTGTGCGTGCTAAGAATATTTTATGTTACTTATGATTTAATATTATATTCATTTTCTAAATATTTAATATGCTCTTCATTATATTCTTTAGCGCAAAATCCTACGGCTTGCTAATGTTTCAAATACCATCCCTATCCAATTTTGTTAATTATAAATTCCAAATACGCATCTTCTTCTAAAGCTAATGAATACCTTTTGGTTTTTGTTGAAAGTGTATTGTTCCTTTGAAACTTAAAATTCATTTTCTGCATACGAAACTTCTTAATCCTCTTCTTCCATCATTTTCCCTTCTTTTATTCTAAATAAGTTATTTTAAAATTTATGTCCTAAAGAAAATTTAGCTATATATTGATTAATCCTAAATCCTTTGATAAATTCAATAAAAAAATTATATCTGCTATTAATAAGCTGTTTTAGTATGAACAAAATAAATAAACTATTTATATTTTTAAAAGGTATCTAATCATAAAAAAATACAATTAGATAGACAAATATTTATAATTAATTAATTAATTAATTAATTAATTAATTAAAAATACTTTCTAAATTTATAAAAAAACTAAATTAAAAATATTTTTATGAATAATTGAAGATATTCATTCATTCATTCACTTTTTATGCTATTTTATAACTATAACAATTATTAAAAATATATTTTTTAAATATTAAATTATCTTCCTTCATTCTTTAAGTCTATCAAACCTTTTTCAATTTTAAATACCAAACTTGCAAGCAACAAAAAGCTTATAATTGAAAGTGAAAGTAAGACATTCAAAAGTGATATTGAAGGATGGAGTAGAGGATCGGCTCTTAATTAAAAAATATGATTAAAATAAGTTTTAAAATATTTCAGTAATTACCCGATGAATTAAAGTTCACCTTCAAGTGGATTAAAAATCATATCAAATTTTAGTATGTGGTTTACCCCAAATTATAAATTTGTCTTAGAAATTACTAAGGAACATTAATAATTATTTTTTGATGACATAAAATCAGCCATAGGTATTCTAATTTTATATTCACTTGTATATATTTATAAATCTGGAAAATTTTTAGCACATGAACAATCATTACAATCTCTCAAACTAAATTATTAGTAATAATCCTCTTAATAAAAATATTAGCTGTACTATTTTTTTAAGATTTTTGCTATATCTAGTTTATAACATATGTATTTATTTATTTATTTTTAATAGTTTAAACAAAAACATACTTTTTGGTAAGGCACTTTCAACATATGTCTATATTATAAAAGTTTAATAATGTGCCATATACAAAATATCTTAGTCATCAAGATATAATCCAACTATTTTAACTATCTAATTAATAAATAAAAATAAATACAATCATTTTTTTAAAAAACTAAAGAATTTACCCAGTCATCACTGGTATAAGTTTTTTAGATTGGATAAGAATTATCATAATCTATGTTGTAATATAATCTAATTTCATAATCAAGAATGTTTTCTTTAAGCTAAAATAATGAAGTCTTATAAAAATAATTGTTTATTAATATAATTTACCTAAAAATAAATTATAAAATTTACATTAAATATATTTTAATAATAACCCTACACTATTATGCTATTCATATTTCCGTTTTATAAGCTTAAAATACCTTTTAAATCCTTAAAAAATTAAGTAATTCTACTTTTAGTAAGTATCATATTTATATATATTACCTGTTGATAGAAGTAATTGCTATCTGTAGTGATATAATTTAATTTAATTGGAAAGTCATTTTCAGATAAATAAAAATTGTCAGACTCTAAGTCAAATTTAGTTTTACTATCTTCATTATCAATCTTTAAATATTATTGAAAAGAAAATGAATAAATTACCATTTTAAATAATTACCACATAGTAGTCAGTTTCCACAATTTATTTAGTTGAAGAGAGATTTGAATTGCAAGTATTTGTTTAATAATATTAATCCATCCAATATTCATAATTTGAACAATATTTTTGTTTAAACAGAGTATTCACCTTACTGCCAATCTAGAAACTAAGCTTTTAACATAAATAAACATTTTAAATTTTAGAATATAAATGCTTTTATTACAGGGTTTGATAGAATAAAAGCCACTAATTAATTTTATTTTGGAGTTCCAACATATACAACTGATGCGCAGACAAGGATGGTTTGATCTTTTTAATCAGGCTACTATACACAATAATTATAACTAAAAGATAGTGATTTCTATTGAGAATATTGAATGAATATCAAAACTATAAAAACTCTCTTTGAAAATAAAATAGTCATTAAAAATTAGATTATTTTGTAATAATCAGAAATATGATCATTTTTAAAAAATATTAAATTATAAATATCATTGTCACATTATCAAATTTGTAAATAATTCAATTAACTTATTTTTTTGTAATCGATTTGGAGATTTTTTAAGTAAGTTAATTATATAAAACAAATAGACGTTTTTAAATCAAAAAAATTGCAAAACTTAATTATTTTTGAGAAAAAAGATTGGGATTATTAGCTATTTCAAACTCTCGCTAATCAAGTAACTTTTATTCAAAATTTAAACTATAATATTAAATCAGCTATCATTTAAAATATTTTTTTTAAAGCTTTTAACACTGTTCTCCATTATGTAGTAGTAATATAAAAATAATTACAAACAAAACATATTTTGAAAAGCTAATCACAACTAATAAATTTAAAATTAATTATGAGTGATATTTATTGAAGTTTTCATTTAAATCACCAAATAGTTATCATCACTAATAACAATAAAAAGTACTTTTATTTTAAATAATTGATTATTAGATGAATAAATTAATTTATAAATAGAAACTTATAAATTAAAAATCAGATCGTAAAAAAGAATAACCTAAATATACAAAAGTAGCAAAACGAACCTACAATTTTCATAAAAAAATTTACTTTAGCAAAAATTTAAGTGAAAATCTTAAATTATTTTTGTTAGAAATAAAATAAATAATATTTATATTTAATATATTTTATTTTTATTTTTAAATTTATAAAATTGATGAAGTACTTTTTATAAAAAGGAGTAATAAAAATATAGATAGATTTAAATATTATTTATATAAAAAAATTATTTAAATTAGCATTTTATCATTTATCAAATCTCACTTCAAAACTCAACTTTGATAATTTGAAATTTAAAGTTAAAAATTGTTTGAAGTATTAAAGTGTTTGCTATTTTATAATTGATCCTAAGTTTCTAAAATTTAAACATCCTTTTGCAAATTATTTGCTATTGTATTTTAACAAGAAAACTTTGATGCTATTTTATAAAATAAATATTATTATTATTAATATTAAAAAGACAAATTAATTACATATTTAATTTGATTTATAATTTCTCGTGTAATAAGGCCATTTACTTCTCAGCTTTTTTATAGAATCATTTTTTTAGAAAAGATATTGTTTTTCATCTGCCTGTTCTGTAGATATTGACTAAAATGCTTATTTAGGTGATGAAGCTAAATGAGAAATTTCCTCTCCTTTTTTTAGCTTAAAATGTGATTACAGAGATTATGAATTGTAAAAATCATAACTTTTTAAATATTTCATCAGTTGCTTAATAGTAAGTTTCACTTTTCTTAATTTTATCAATGATCTTATTTTTTATTTATTTTAAATTTAAACATCTAGCAATTATGGATATTTTTTGTGGATCTAAAAAATTATATTTTAAAAAAAGTTTCTGTCTTCCTTTTAACTAGGGATTAGCAATTTAGATAATCCTATTATCAAAGTAAATATAAAAATAAGGTTAATTAGCATAACGAAAAGTAGCAAAATGACTTGGAATGTTTCGCTATTTAAGGATCCTACTATTAATATAAAGCATATATTTTAAGAAAAAGCACTTATCATTACTGATTTTTACTACAAATTATTAAAGTACTCTCTAATAAAAGGTTTAGATTTAACTAATATGTAAAACTATAACAACAAAATCAGATTCATTACACCTACCTATTATTATTTATATTAAAAGAAAGTTATTAATTAAACCAAATTAAATGTAGATTAATTATTATTTATAAGTAATTCAAAATATTCTTCAAATTTTATTTATTTAATAAATCTTAAGCTCGTATTATTTTAAATAATTTATATTTTTTTGTTAAAATTAAAGTATTTTTTTGAAATTTAGTTATGTAAAAATATTTATAAGATTTACCTTTAAATAAATATTTTATTTGAGTAGTGTAGATATCAAAATCAAGTTTGTTTTATAGAATAGCTTCCAAAACTCCCAGTAAAAATATTTTTCTTTATATCCAACAAAAAAGAAAGAATATTTTATTTATATAAATATAGATTGTTTAATTTTTCTAGCATGGTGTATTTTATAGAACAGCAGTAAAGGGATTAATAAACTCCATAAAAATATAACAGGAATGCTAAAATATAGTATATAAGGCAAATGTTATTTTTTGTCAAAGCACTCAACGCTCAAATCTAGATCTAAATAATTTTTATTTCCAATAGTAAAACAGTTTACTGACCTGCTTGCAAGATTAATCACCATAGGAAAGAAGTAAAAGTAAATAAATATAGCAGCAGTTTTTAAGTATTTGATAAATATGTTTACTCTAAATATCTTAAAAATTATACCAATTAGCACATATAAAACAGAAACACTAACTGGCAAAGCAAAAGAACATATAGATTGATAGAGCCAAAGAGGTTATAATTTTGGATATTTTGAAAGGATACAGTCAATAGATTTACTAGTCATTGTGGTAGAATATCCTGAAAGTTTTAGTGGAAAACTGAATAATACAGGCATATTTACTGTAAAAGTACAAACAAAAGACAATATTTACAAATGATCAGTCAGAATCTTAGATATAATTGAAGATCTATCAGACTAGTTTACTTTTTGAAAATAGTTTGACTTTTTCATGAAATAAAAATAATAAACACTTACATGTTGATCCTAAATAGATGATGTCTAATTTATTTAGAAAATATCCAGTAAGTTTAGCCTCTAATTAAATTATGATCCTTTTTATTATTAGAAGTACATAAAAAGAAATTAGTATGAATATTATTAAATTATAAATTATAATTTAGGCTTTATTTTCTTAACATTCATAACAAAATCCAGGTTTAAACATTTCAGAGTAGCTTTTACCCCAAATGTCACCGTAAGTATCACAACTCTAACACAGAGGACCTTTATAACCATAATCGCAATTAAACTTTTATTAAATAATTTTTTGTTTATAAAAACTTTCTAAATGTTTACTGTCTGGGAAAATTATAAATGTAAATTTTTATTAATTTAGTGAAATTTTGAAATATTTAATGTTTACTTTAGATGTAATTAACTCAGGTTAACACGGTAAAGGATTTAAGCTACAGTAATAAATATCGTCTGTGTTATCATTTTCTCTCCAATAGCCATTTTTTAATGATATGCTAGAACCAGCACATCTGGTAGCAGAGTCAGGACATTATTTACACTCTTTATCATTTAAACTCAAAGAATATTTCCCTTCAAGGCAAGATTCACAAGCAATAGAATTACCATATTGCATAAGTATTTCTCCTACTGAACATTAATCTAAAGATATGTGTATATTCTACTCTACTTACCCTGCTTTTACTACAATATTTCCTTTAGAATCTTTTAATTGAGAGAAACTGTTACTCACTAATTTAAGGATCATATTTGAAATAGGTTTATATAATACTTGGATATCTAGGCTATAGCCTTCATCTGTAAATTGTTTTGTTTGAAGCTATCCAATGCATTATATTTACTAGTTTTCTTACTCCCATGATACAGAAATACCTATTTATTATATTAAAGATTGAATATCACTGCTAAGCTAGTTGAATCCTGCTGAATTAATGTTAATTGACTTTATAGGATTATCTTCTTCATCAAGCAATTATATTTTTTTAAATTTTATTTGATTTCCACTTTTAAAATTTTTAACAAATATATTTCCTCCATTTTAAAATATCAAGTTGCTACTTGGTATTTCTATATTTTCAACAGCAATGAAAACTTTCCTTAAAGTAGAACTAAAATTTTATCCATAAATATATCCAATATTATTTTTAAAAGTGTTATTTTATTTATTGCCATTTTAATAATCATTTATGAAATCTGGGATAATCTAAGTGTAGTATACACCTCCGCCAATTTAAGCTTCGTTAAATGCTATAAATGAATTCTATAAAATTAAATTATTGTTAGCCAAATAAATTGCACCTCCAAAAGAAAGAAGAGCTTTATTTTATATAAATTAACTTTGACTAATTTATAAAACTCCTTACTAAATTTCATTATAAACGTGAACAGCTCCTCCACTTTACTCTTTGCATTTATTAAAAGAAAAATTTGAATTTTTAATTTAGATCAATTTATTTTCTGTAGCATATATAACTCCTCCTGGACCTTTACTATTAGTACAATTTGTAAACTAACTATCTGTGATCAATATTGTATCACAATTCTAAATCATAATTATTGAAGTGTAATAGTTATATTCGTTAATCACATTTTCAACCAATAAGCTCTCTAATTCTATATTTTATATTGAATTTATCAATATCAAAGGATCATTATTTTAAATAAAAAATTGTTAGAATTTTGATTTAGAAAAAACTGCTTTTCCTCCTATTTGCTATTAATTTATTGAAATTATTGAAATTTAATTATCTTTTGAATAAATACCACTTATTTGAGAATCAGTAAAACTTTTTATAAATATCAAATTTATATTTGGCTCTTTAATCAACGGCTTAGTACTAGTAACATTTATATTATTTATATATATTTAATTAGCTTTAATATTAAAAACTGTTAGTGAAGTTCTAAGAGTATCAATATTTACATTCGTCAAATTAATTTTATTAGATTCAAACAAAAAATTAGCATTTACACAATCTAATAGCTATATATCATCTATGATAACAGTATCGCATAGATACTGAACTGTATTTATATCTTGTTCTTAAATCTAAATTACAGAATTATTTGCAGATTTTTCAATAAATGTTTTCTAGATACTTGATAAAATTGTACTTTGTATGTAATACAGTTTAGAATTGTTAGTTTGGTTTATTAAAGTATTTTCTATATATAGATTATTTATTTGTGTTAAATCAAATAAATTATTTAACTGATAGCAATCCTTTACAATAATATTTGTAATATTTACCATATTACTTTATCTTATCTAAAAAATATTACTTTAACTTGTATTCAAGACATTTATGTCATTAATAATTACATTTGTATTATTATTTAAAGCAAAAATGAATAGTTGATGCATTTTAACTTCTTTTAAGAACAAATTATCTATTATAACTAATTCACAATTAGAAATAGTAATCTGATTCATATTTAGTAGAGATATTGATATTTAATGTATGTAAACCTTTTTAAAATTCTATAAATTTAGTGATTCATTTAAATTGAGAGAAATGTTGAAAACTTCAAAATTTTCCATATCACTATTTAAATTTAAATCAATTTAAGCTTTTATATAAAGAGACATATCTCTTAAAAATAGATTCGCAATTTAATTAGATAAAATCAAATTATTCATCAAATAAATTTTATTTGCATATTAGGACATTAATCTTATGCTTAACAAATATTTAGAATCTAAGTTTTAACTTGATATTTAAAAATCAGTGTATTGTATAGATTATCCATCAAGATATATTATCTCTATCAGTGAAATTTTTTATGTAGTAGTTTATAAAGATTAAGAAAGTTGATTAAACATAATTTTTGAATACATTTGTTGATATGTGGTATTTTGTTATTAAAATTGAATGGAACAAAATCTATTTTATGAAAGTGGCAATTCTATTTTAGATATGTTTTTTTCATTAGATATTGTTAGAGAGGCATATGTTTTATTATTAATGTCATCAATTAGCTAAAAGCTCTGGATATATATATTTTTCTGATAATACTCATAAATAACTTTGTAAGTGTCGTTAAATCTTAATTCAATTATAGATAATTTAGCTTTTTAAACAATAATTATATAATTGTTATAGTTCATATTTATAATATTATTTGCTTCAGAAATTCCATTATTGATTGTTGGAAATTATTGTTCAAAGCTTAATCCATTATATATAATTATGTCATTAGGGCATATCGAATAAACAAAATTTAAATCATAAGTGATTATTGCCTATTTTAAACAAGGATTTTTTATTAAAGCAATTTATTTTAGAGTATAACTTAAAACACTTGCAGTTGCTTCACTAGTTACAATATAAATTAATTTTTTATAAGGATCATTAATAACATTCATTATCTTCCATTCGTTTAAGCTTAAAAAATAAACAATTTTTAGATCTAGTAAATCAATTATATACAAAATACTTCCTAAATCTTATTTTTATAAAACTAATATATCTTTTGTAAACTACCCATTTGGAATATAATCAACTGTATTAAATCGTTAATAGTTTTCAAAAGGAATTTACCACCAATTACCTTCTATGACATTAAATTATTTTGTTATCAATTTAAAAATTAATTTAATCGAACCTTAATTTGGTAAAGCAATTTTATATATTTAATTTTATTGTATATTATATACTTAGATAAAATTGATAGAAGGAATTATAATATATTAACTACAAATGAACGAGTTTGATATGTCAGCTTCTTCAAAATTAGTTAAAAATATTTCTTTTGGATTAGGATCAGAGAATTAAATTACATTCAGTTAAAAGTTTTATTAATAGAGTAAAAAAATTTGATTTTATTTTTAATCATAAAAAAAATTATTTGGAGTGTTCTGAAGTAGAATTTTAGCTATTTATTATAATTAATCATTAGCGAAATTTACTTAAATTACATTCAAGTAATTATATGTGATGTAAATGAATTAATTCTAAGAAATTAAAATGGGCTCTGTAAAATAGGGATAAGCATTTGAAATAAATAGCTCATATAGCAAATAATCTACAAGCTTAGCATTTTTAAATAAATTAAGAGAGAGGTTGGAGAGACTATAATATATTTAATAATTTTCATTTAAAAATACATTTTTGATATTTTGATACTGCAATAAGTTAGTTTCACTAGCGTATATAACTTCAGTAAGATCATAAACTATAAAAGCTGTACTTGTTTAGACTATCATTACTGATATTAATTGATTAATATACACATTAATAATATTTGATTAATTATATTATTACAAAGAAAGTGTTTCAATAAACTACATCCCAGGGTAGGTAAAAGCTGAAATAAATTAGAAAGAGAATAAGAAAACAAAATTTTTATTTGGATCCATCTATATCCCTTATGTGTCTTTGATAAATGTGATAAATTTAGTAGCATTTCTTGAAATATAATTAAATAAATAAATCATTGGAGTTGTGTCAACCACAATCAAAGTTGTTTAATCTTAAAAAAAATAGGTAGCTCCTTACTAAAAAGTATTAATTGTATTATAGATAAATAATATTTCGTCTCCAGGAATTGTAACAACATTTATTTACTTTGTAACACCAGTAACGCCAATCAAAGTGTTATATTTTATGTCGTAATAAATGTTCGTATTATTTTGTCTATAATCAAGTATCAAACTAATTTTTGAATAACCGTTTCTTTCAAAGTAATTTATAGCTTGGCTCTAAAAACATATCAAAATTTTTTCTTTAGAATTCAAAATTGGAATATTTTAAAGATAGTTCTAGATTGGAAGGCTGTTAATCTAAATTTATAAAGAGTTGTAAAAAAATAAATAATTTCAATAATAAAATAATAAATTACATTTGAAAATATTTAAGAGTTTTAGCCTGTTAACAAATCTTTAACTTTAACAATAGGTGAATAAAATATTAATAAATTTTCACTGCATAATAAAGTAAATTTAAGCTATAAAACAACCTATTTATTTAAATACAAAAAATTTGTACTTACTTATAATTTTACACCTTCTAATACCTATTCAATATAAAATCAAATGAAAATAGAGGTAATTAAATTTAAAATACCTTTACTATAAAAACATTTTATGCTTATGTTTTTGCAACTATGATTTTTTATGAGAAGCAATATTAAAATTCAACTATATTTGAGTCTAATTAAGTAATTTATTGATTTTTGTTACTTGCTTGAGGATCGTAGAGATATACGCTTGAACCTATGACATAAATAAATTTATTTTAGCTCCAATCAACCATCTTAATTTTTAAGTCAAATATATTATCAACAAACACTTAACTTACTAATGTTTATTATTTTATAAGGTCATATATTTTAACAAATTTAGAATCACTATCATATAAGGCAATTAAATTCTACTCTTTCTGGATATAAGTATCTTGAAGGATATAACTTGAAGTTAAATTCAAAATTTAAAAAGGAATATTGAGCATATTTTTGTGCCAACTTACTCCATTTTAAGATTAGAATATGTGATATTATAAATCATCTATCTAAATTTAACCAATAAAATTTTTATTATCCTCTTATTATGATTTAATTACAATCATATTATCTACATCAATAATGTTTCCTGCCTTTTTTATATAGGAAGTACTACCCAGAGTATAAAAATCAACAGCAGAATATTATTTTAAAAGTGTCTAGGTTGTTACAGATTCGATAACTTGAAATTATTTTAATTCCATATCAAATTTGTAGAAATAGGTTTAGTCAGAGTAAAATACATATCTTTCATTCTGTAAGATAATTTATTTTTCTGGAAGAACCTAAGATGGATATTAAATTCCAAGGTTTATACTATTCTGTGTTTAAAGATCTTAAGAGCATACTAATACAACTCCATAGTAGAATATAAAAATTTCATTCGTTTTTTAATAAATTGCAGTAGGGTTGTTGGTAGGGTATAATTATAGTTAAGCAGCTTTCATTATGAAATTTTTTTATTAAATTGAGAACGGTTAGCATTTAGGAGATGTGTTAGTTTAACAAAAATAAATAATGTCTTAGTTAAAAATTACAGGGTAGAAAGATGAACTATAGATTGTCCAAAAAGTAATTAGTTTTATTTACTAAAAATTGAATATCATTGTAGATATAAATGTAGAAAAGTCCAACAAATACAATACTGTTTATGATTAGCTATTTTTAATCTAATAAGCAAGAAAATCGTCATTAATTATTATGTAATTTTTCAAAGAAAAAAATTAAAGCTAACCAGTGCTTATCATTTATTCAGAGCTGCTAAGATTAAAAATTTAAGGTATATTCTAAATTACTAATAGATTTCTTTTTTAGATATAATTAAAGTTATTCGTTATTATTGAAGAGCTATAATTATATTACAAAATAATTTTTTCTTATAAAAAATCAAATATGTATTGAAATATGGTTGTATCTGTTTAATATTTAAGCATTATATATTAATTATTAATTTAAGCAGAAAATTAATAATTTTATGGAGAGCTAATTACTTATTGAGCTAAATTTAAAATATTAGAATTAACTCTATGGAATTTTTAATTATACTATGTTGATTCTTTGATAGTTACTAAAGTTGCTGTTTAATTAATGAAATTTTGATTGCCGTCGATAATATAAAAGGAATTTTTATAAAATTTATCAGTGAAAGTTACTACTAATTAATTTTAATTGGGATTATTATTACTATCATAAATAAGGGTTTAAAATTAATAAGGATTTAAATATTTTATTTAATAACTTTAATCAGTCATATTGTATTTAAGTCTAATCAGTTATTAGTAAACATGGCTTATAGTAAATATTTGAGATATAATTATATCCATCGTATTATCCATCTAAAATATTACATTATTAATATATGATTTTTAGGTTATAAAACCATATTTTAAGGGTTTAAAGTTGTTAATGTAGCTTTTAGTCTAGCCTGAATTATAAAAAATTAAAAATTCTGTAATATTCATAATTTGGAAAGTATCAGAACAAAATATAAAAGCCAAAGTAATCTATGATTTTCTATCTTCAAAGATTTGGAAATTAGTGATTTAATAAGATGTTAAATTCACTTTTTAAACTATTTATTCAGATAAATCATTCAGCTACAATAATTCTAAAATATTGTTTTAGTTTTTTTAAATTATAGAATTAAGAATATCTGAATAATAAACAATTTAAAATATTAACATTTACTAGAATTGTTCTATTTAGCTCGAAACACTTATTAAATCTTATTAAATAGTTAATTTTGAAATTGTAAAATAATAATTTGAATCAAAATAAGTTGAAATCAAATAATCATTTTTTTAGCTAAAAGTTTAAAAAATATACTAACCAAAATCTTGCAAATATTTAATATTTTTTAATAAGATAGTTCTATCTTCCTATAAATATGCAACCTTTTAATATTTAACCAATTAAATTAAAAATGTGTAGATGAATATCTAAAATTTACTTAAAAAGAGTTATCTGACCTTTAGATTATGTAGCAAGTTGAAGCTTTATTTTGAGTTTAAAAGAATAAATAAATTTTTAATGAGCCTATATCTTAATAAATTAATTATCTATTAACAACATCGTATAATACAAGTTAACTTGTTAATGTTTTTGTATATAAAAAGACAATTTAATTTATTGAATCTACAAGCAAAACATAATAATCATAGATAGTATTATCCTATACAAATATTACTTCTAAATTTTAAAAATCCATAACTATTAATCTACTACCAGCTGTACATCCTCCTTAATTTCCGATAATAAAGCTTTTTCTTTTTGTTTCTAATCCATAATCTACATATAAATCATCATAATTTATTATGTTTTAAAGTATTTATATATTAATTACATTCCAATTTTTGTCTACTGAAGCAAAAGTACAACCATTTGCAGCTACTAAATACTAATTTTGATTAATTGATTTTATTTCAATCGCTCTTTAATCAAGAGAAAACTCAGAACTTTCTGTGATTTATATACATTTTATTGTCTCTTCACATGTTTTAGTCTCCATATTTTAGTAATAAGTAGGGGAACACTATTATTAGCACTACATGCTATTTTATCTTCCTTAAATAAAGCTAATTGAAAATGGACAGGCATTATTTGCTAAAATACATTAATTATCCACTAAATCGAGTTGTAAATTTTAATTACACTATTAACATTTTTAATTTGAATCACACAACACACATCCATAAACTGAGCATTTGACACATTCTTAATTTTCATTTATATATTCATCATCTTAGCATTTTAAAACACAAGTAGAACTATTAATAGAGCTTTTATATAAGTTTTATTAACAGCTAATACATGAGAATTTATTAGTATTAAAACAATTCTGGCAGCTATCAGAACATTACAGACAAGACTAAGTAATTAGGGAGTAAATTTACTTTTCTTAGCACTGCGCACTACTACACATTTTAATTTTAAAAGTAATTAAAAACCAAATTAAAAAGACTATCATAATTTTATGTAATTTTGCTTGTTATTATTATTTTTTTTGAATGTATTATTTTTATTAACCAATATTAGTTTCTTTAATATTTCAACTCTTTGTAAGTTAGGAGAAGAAAAGATTTTTTTAAAATATAAAAAACAGAGGAATATTTATTTAAAAATTTTAAAATTAATAATCTTAAAATATAAAGTGACTATAATAATACTATATCTTTAATACTATAAAAAAGTTGATGGAATATTACTAAAGAAGAAGAAATAAAAAACAGATTTTAGAAAAAGCATAGGGTAAATTTATTTAAGAAGATATATAATTCATATAAAAAGTAAAAGTGAATGAAATAGATTTAAAAAATTGAGAATTAAGATCATATAAAATAAAAAAAAAGAGATTGCATCTTTAATAAATTTAATGGATTTTATATATAAGTTAGAAGTTAATTACAGCAACAAGAGTATGTAACCTAGCTAAAATTTAAGTGATTCTGTGCACTTTATTTATGAATATTTTCAGCCTCAAAAAACTTTTATCAGAACAAGAAAATACATTTATAATTATAAAAAACTCAAAAAACTTAATATTAAAATTTATAACTCATAGGACTAAATAGTAAAAAAATTTATACAGTAAACACTAAAATTTAATTTAAATTTAATCCAAAACAGAAATAAAGTATTTTAAAATTGAATTTACGATAGCTAAAAAAAGTATAAAACATAAATAAGAGTATATAATATAAAACTTAATTATTATTAAACTCAATTTAGTCAAAAAATATTTATTCAATTTTCATTTTTGTGTTCAGGCAGCTTAATTTAAAATTTAGGAGAAAAACTTTTATTACTATATTCTAATGAATTTTGAGTTTCTAAAATTCTATCATCTTTTGAAAAATAGTTTGCAAAAATACTTTGACTTTAAGAAGAAGGAGATTTTTCGGCTATTTCATCATTAATTTAATATATTTATTTTAAAATTATACTTAAAAATTAGAATAAATTACATAAAACGTTTGAATTCGATTTTCTGCCATAGTAAGGCCATTTTTTTCTAAGATTTTTAATAGATTCACTACCTTTAATTATTTATTATTTTTCATCAGCATTTTCGAAGCCAAAAGTAGTTTATTAAGTCGTTGGAGAATTCATATTTTTTTCTGCTTAATATGAATTAAAATGCTCTTGTAAAGATCGAGATTAGTAAAAATCCTGGGTTTTTAAATATTTCATCAACTATTTAATTTTATTCTTTACTTTTCTTATTTTTAATAAAGATCTTATCTTATTTTTATTTTACAGCTATACTTCTAACAACTAAGGATATTTACTTGCGATTTTTAAAATTATATTTTAAAATAAATTTCTATCTTCTTATTAAGCTGGTTTTTATAATGTTTGCAATTTTAATATTAAACTAATTATAAAAATAAAATTAATGAACATAACTATAGAATTCTAAACATTTAAGAGGATTTGGTAATATATTTTATTAAGCCAATTCAAGAAAAATTTTTAATGTACAGTAAAATTTTCTCCTTATTAATTTTTATTTTTTTAATTACACTAAATAATACTTACTGTAATTTATTAAAGTGTTAAAAAATATTTTTTCATAAAATTTAAACTAAAAAAATAATGTAAAATTTTTAAACACTGCAGTTTAAGACAGCTTTGGGTGGCATAGCTTCAACCACTTATATTAAATATGAGCCAGACTGAGGGTAAAATCAACCTGATTGTTACTGAAGGACGAATACCTAATTTGATATGAATTTGAATAAATTAAGTAAGTATATTTTGTATTATTTATGTGACTACTTATCATTTATTTAATTTAAGAATATTTTCATCTTTGTAAGCTTTTATCAATCAATGCAAGATAATATATTGATAATTATCAAAAACTCAAAAAATAAATATTAAAATTTATTACTATCAAAACTTAAAAGTAAAAAAATGAGACTGTAGCCTCTAAAATATAATTTAAATTTAATTCAAAAAAAAAATAAAGTATTTTAAAATTGAATTTATGATAAATTAAAAAAAAAATAACATAAAAATAAGAATAGATTATAAAGACTTAATAATTATTAAACTCAATTTAACAAAAAAGTATTTATTCAATTTTCATTTTTTTGTTCAGGCAGTTTAATTTAAAATTTAGGAGAGAAGCATTTATTACTATCTACTAATGAATTTTGAGTTTCTAAAATTCTATCATCTTTTAAATTAAAGTTTGCAAAAATGCTTTGACTTTAAGAAGAAGTTGGAGATTTTTAGGCTATTTAATTATTAATTTAATATATTTATTAAAAAAATTATAACTAATAATAATAATAAATTACATAAAGTATTTGAATTCGATTTTCTGCTATAGTAAGTCCATTTTTTTCTAAGATTTTTAATAGATTCACTACCTTTAATTATTAATTATTTTTCATCAGTATTTTCATGGCCAACCGTAGTTTATTAAGTCGTTGGAGAATTAATAGTTTTTTCTACTCGATATGCATTAAAATGTTCTTGTAAAGATTGAGATTAGTAAATATCCTGGGTTTTTAAATATTTCATCAACTATTTAATTTTATTCTTTACTTTTCTTATTTTTAATAAAGATCTTATCTTATTTTTATTTTGCAGCTATGCTTCTATCAATTAAGGATATTTATTCGTGATTTTAAAAATGATATTTTAAAAGAAATTTCTATCTTCTTATTAAGCTGGAATTTATAATGTTTGCCATTTTAATATTAAACTAATTACAAAAGTAAAATTAATGAAAATAACTATAGAATTTTAAACAATTAAGAGGATTTGGTTATTCTATGAAATAGTTTTCTGTAATACACTCATATTCAAAGAAAAAGCACAAAATACAATTGATTTTTGCTACATTGTATTAAAAAATTCTCTATTGAAAGGTTTTAATTTTACTAATAAATAAAATTAAAATAGCAAAACAAGATTCATAGCAGCTACCTATTATATTAAAAAATATATTTTATTTAGCAAAGTTAAGAACATTTTTTAATGTACATTTTAATTTTCTTTGTATTAATATTTATTTTTTAATTACATAATTTAATGTAATTTATTTAAATTTTAAAAATAGTTTTTCATTAAATTAAAAAAAATAATTTCAAGTATTAGTAAATAAATTTAATATTTTTTTAATAAAATAAGTCAAGGTTGAAAGAAAAAGGGTATATAAATAACACTTAATAGCTTTAATCAAAATGGAAAAAAAGATATTAATTTTAAAAATTCATAAGATTAAAAGTTTGATAAGTATCAGAATATTTACCTTTAAATAAGTGTTTTGGTTGAGAAAAACTGAGAACATAATCAAAATGGCTTTGTAAAACAACTTTTGAAATTCCCAATAATAATATTTATCTTTATATCCAGAGAAAAAGAAGGAATATTTAATCATTATAAATATAGATTTGTTGTTCTATCTAGTATAGTAAATTTTGTAGAAGTAAAAGGCTGGGAGCAAAATGCCCCATGTTATCAAAACAGGAAGACTATAATAAAAAATATAAGGCAAATGCTCAGTTTTATCAAAACATTGAACATTCAAATCTAAATCTAAATATTTTTTATCTCCAATAGAAATGCAGTTAACAGATCTGATTGCAATAGTAATCACCATAGGAAAGAAGTAAAAGTAAATAAACATAGCTGCCGTTCTTAAGTATTTGATGAATATTTTAATCCTAAATATCATATATATAACTGAAATCAAACAATATAAAACTGAAACTCCCACAGGTAAAGTAAAAGACCATAACTATTAAAATAACCATAAGGGTTTGAGTTTTTGATAGTTTGAAATAAGGCAATCTATAGACTTACTAGTCATACTAACAGAATTTCCTGCAAGGAAAATAGGAATAGTAAAAACTGCTGGTAGGCTAACTGTAAAAGTATATACTAAATACAATATTTGTAAATGGTCAGTAAGAATCTTTGATATAACCTGTGATCTATCAGATTAATTTACTATTTTTTTAAATAAAAGGAAGTTTAGATTCTTATTATCATAAAATATAAAATGTACATGTTGATCCTAAATAAATGATATCTAGCTTATTTAAAAAAAATCCTAGAAGTTTAGCCTCTTGCTTATTTATAATTTTTTTGAGGATAAAAAATATATATAAAGAAATTAGTAAGAAAATTAATAAATTATAAATTATTATTTGATATTTATTCTCTTAACATTTATAGCAGAATCCAGGATTAAATAATTCAGAATATCTTTCTCCCCAGATTTAACCATATGTATCACAGCTCTAGCAAAGAGGACCCTTGTAACCTTTATCACAGCTAAACTTTTGAATTATGAAATAAATTTATTTAAATTATTTAGATACATAAAAAAACTGTTGAACAAGTAAGCTTATTTTTTGATAGGAAAAATATTATTAAAATGAATGAGATAGTTATTAAATTGAATTAAACTGAATATTAAACATTGCAATTTGTAAAAATTTACTTT
The DNA here is from genome assembly GCA_000231845.2 of Tetrahymena malaccensis 436. Taxonomy (NCBI): domain Eukaryota; phylum Ciliophora; class Oligohymenophorea; order Hymenostomatida; family Tetrahymenidae; genus Tetrahymena; species Tetrahymena malaccensis. The sequence continues at coordinate 263,878 of JH720035.1, read as the reverse complement.
GGATGTAGAAAGCTCTGGCTTACAAGACTAAGGATTGAAGCTACATTCATAAATTTAATCTGTATTCTCATTTTCTCTCCAAAAACCATTTTTTAATTAAATATTGGAACCTACACAACTTACAGCTGGTTCAGGACAAGATTTACATTATTTATCGTCTAAATTCAAAGAGTATTTTCCTGAAGGGCAAGATTCGCAGACTATAGAATTACCATATTACATAAATATTTCACCTACAGAGCACTACTCTAGGTATATTTTTATACTTTATTCTAACAATCCTGCGTTTATGACAATATTTCCTTTAGAGTCTTTTAATTAAGGGAAGCTATTACTCAAAATTTTGATGTTCATGTTAGATATGGGTTTGTATAACACCTAAAACTCTAGACTATATCCTCCATTCGCAAATTCTTTTGTTGAAAGTTAGCCAATACATTGTATTTACTCATTTTATAAATCCCAAGCAATTGAAATACCAATCTATTATATTAAAGATTGAACTTCACTATTAAGTAAACTAAAATCAGTTGAGTTAAGATTAATTTATTTAATTGGATTATCCTCTTCATCAAGTAGTTGTATTTAACTCAGTTTTATTTTATTTCCACTTTTAAATTTCTAAATTTATATTTTTCCATTATTTTTTTTTATTAAGCTTCCGCTTGGTACTTCTATATTTTACACATCAATATAGATTTTCCTCAAAGTAGAACCAAAATTTTATCCATAAATATGTCCAATATTATTTTAAAATGTATTGTTGTTTACATTATTAATTTATAAATCTAATAGAAAATCTGGAATAATTTAAGAATAATAAATTCCTCCTCCAATTTAAGCTACATTAGAAAAGAATTCTGAATTGTATAAGATTAAATTATTGTTAACTAAATAAATAGCACCTCCAGAAGAAAGAAAGGCTTGATTATTTCTAAATTAACTTTAATTAATTTATAAAACTCCTTGTTAAATTTAATTAACAATATATAAAGCTCCTCCATTTTATACTTTACATTAGTTAAAAGAAAATGTAGAGTTTTGAATTTTGATTAATTTATTTTCGCTTGCATAAATAACTCCTCCTAGACCATTAATATTTGTACAATTAGTAAAAGAGCTATCAATAATATTTATAGTATCACAATTCTTTATGACAAACACCGAACTATAATAGCTATTTATGATAACCACATTTTGAATTATTATGTTTTGTAATTAGACATTTTTCAGTTAATCACAAAAGATTAAAGGATTATTATCATTAATAGAAAATTAAATAAAACTTGATTGAGAAATAACAGCTTTTCCTCCAGTTTATTGTTAGTTAATTGAGAGTATTGAAATTTAGTTGTTATATGAATTAATATTTTCTATATATGAATCTGTAAAACTATTTATATTGATCAAATTTACATGGAGTCCCAAAACAAATGGTTTAGTATTTGTAATATTCATATTAGTGATATTTATTTAGTTAGCTTGAATATTAAAAGCATTAAATGAAGTTACAAGGGTGTCTATTATTATATATTGTAGCTAAACTACATTTGCTTCAAAATAAAATGCAGCATCTACAATAGCTTACAGGGCTATATCTTTTATGATTACAGTATCACACAGATATTAAATTGTATTAATGTCTTGTTCTTTAATCTATATTACAGTATTTTGAACTGAGTTTTTAATTTTTATTTGTTAAATGATGGTCATTATTGTGCTTTAAATGTTATAAAGTGTAGAATTGGAAATTTAGCTTACTTAAGTATTCTATATATTTAAGCTGTTTATTTATGTTAAACTAAATATATTTTCTATATTAGAGCAGCTTTTAACTTAAATATTTGTGATACTAACTTGCTTACTTTAATTAATCTAAATAAAATTGCTTTAAATTGAATCTGAAATATATATTCCATTAATAACTATATTTGTATTGTTATTTAATGAGAATATGAATAGTTGATGCATTTAAATGTCTTTTAAAAACAACTAATCTATTACAACTAGCTCGCAGTTAGAAATTATAATTTGGTTAATATTTTGAAGAGAAATTGTTAATTGACGCAAGTAAACTTTATCAAAATTTTACAATTTTAATGATTAATTTAAATTAAGCGAAACGTTAAATATTTCGAAATTTTACATGATATTATTTTGATTTAAATCAACTAATGTCTAAATATTTAGAGACATATCTCTAAAAAATAAATTGATGACTTGAGAAGAAAAAACTGTATTGTTTGTCCAAAAAATATTACTTTAATATTAAGATAATAGTCTTAAACTTAGGGAATATTTAGAATCAATATTTTAATTTTAAATTAAAAAGTTTATATCCTGTATTATCTATCCATCTAAAAATGTTATCTCTACTAACGAAATCTTTTATTTAGTAGTTTACAAAGATTAAGTAAGTTAGCTTAGCATTAGTTTTGTGTTAATATGTTCATATGCTCTATTTTACTATTGAATTTAATATGAGCAAATTGTATTTTATTAAAGCGGAATCTATAATTGAGTAATATTTTAAAAGTTTGAAATTGTTATAAAAGCATAAGCTTGATTATTCGAGGTAGTTATTAATTAAAAGCTGTGAACTTAAATACTTGATTAAGCATACTCATAAATTACTTGATAAGTATCATTATATTTTACTTAAATTATAGATAATTTACTTTTTTAAACAAGTATCAAATGGTTATTATAGTTCATGTTAATTAAATTATTTACTTCCTAAATTCCGCTAACAATAGAAGGAAATTGCTGCTCAAAGCTTAATCCGTTATAAATGATGATATCATTAGGGCATATTGAATAGACAAAATTTATATCATAAGATATATATGCCTATTTTAAACAAGGATTTTGTATTAAACTAATTTGTTTTAATGTGTAATTAAAAATGTATGTAATAGCTTCGTTGGTGACTATGTAAATTAGTTTTCTATGTGGATCATTTACTACATTCATTATTTTTTACGGATTTAAACTATACTGATAAACAACCTATAGACTCAGTAAATCTAGAATATATAACATACTTCCTGAATCTTATTTTTAAACTACTAGTATATTTTTAATAAATGAACCATCATCCATAAAGTCATTATTATTAATTCTTTAGTAGTTTTCAAATGGGATTTACCACCAATTAATTTGTAAATTATTGAATTATTGGAGTTTAAAAATTAGCTTGAGTGTACCTTATTATGGCAGAATGATGCTGCTTGATGAGTTTGATTATAAATTATATACTTATATAAGGTTACCAGATGGAACAACAATGAACTAACTACAAATGAAAGAGTTTTAAATATCACCAAATTAAAGATTGGTAGCAAATACTTCATTTTGGTTAGATATTGAAAGTTAAACTGAATTTAATTGATAGCTTGATTTGTAAAACAAAAAAATTTGATTTTGCTAATAGTCATAAAAATAGCTATCAGGAGTAGCTTATAATACAATTTTAGCTATTTAAACTAAAGAATTTGTTTAGAAATTTACCTAAATAACATTCAAGTAATTAAATGTAATGTATATGAATTAATTGTTAGAAATTAAAATAGGCTATGTGAAATATGGATAAACTACCTATTAAAATGTCTCAAAAATCAAAGAATCTACAAGTAATGCATTCTTAAATAAATTTAAGGAAAGATTAGAGAGACTATAAAATACTTAGTATTCTTCATTTAAATACAGATTTTAGACATTTTAGTATTCCAAAAGCTTAGTTTCACTTGCATAGATTATTTCTGTAAGATCAAAAGCAATAAAAGCAGTACTTGTTTAGACTATCATAACAGAAATCTAATTGTAAATATAAACACTAAGAATATTTGTTTGGTTATATTATTGCAATGAGAAAGCTTCAATATACTGCATTTAAGGGTAAATAAATGCTGAGATGAATTAGAAAGAGTACAAGAAAATAATATTCTTGCTTGGATCCAATTGTATTCCTTAAGTATCTTTAAAAAATGTACTAAATATTGTAGCATTTCTTTAAACATAGTTAAACAAATATATTTTTGGTGTAGTATCAACAACAACTAAAGTCGTTTATTGTTAGAAGAAGTATGTGGCTCCTTATTCAAATATATTATTTGTATAATATATAAATAATATTTGATCTCCTGGAATGCTCATAACATTTATCTGTTTTGTAACTCCAGTAGCTGCTACTAAAATATTTTAGGATATATCATAGTATATATTTGTATTATTTTGTCTGTAATCAATCAATTAAGTCAATACGTAATTACCATTTCTTTCTAAATAGTTTAAAGATTAGCTCGCCATATAAATAACAAGTTTTAATTAGGAACTTATGATTGGAATATTTTGTAGTAAATTTTATATAGGTAAATTATTAATCTTTTAAATTTATAAAAAAATAAATAATTTATTTAATTAGAATTATATAAAAAAAAATATCAATTACATTAGAAAATTACTATGAGTCTTATCCTGTCATTAAATCCTTAATTTTAAGAATAGGAGAATATAATATAAGCAGACTTTCACTACATTACAATTTAAATTTAAGCTATACAACCATCTATCTATTTAAGTAAGAAAATTTTGTACCTACTTGTATTTTAGTACCATCTATCACCTAATTAAAATAAAATATAAGTAAAAAATAGTTTTATTAATAAAAATAAATACCTTAATAATGAAAACATTTTATAATTAAGTTTTAGCTACTATTATTTATTACATAACGCAATATTAATACTCTATAATATTTGAGTCTAGTTAAGCTATTTGTTAGCTGTTGATATTAGCTTATGGATTATATAAATAAATATACGATCCTTTTACATAGATGAACTAGCCTTAATTCCAATCTACTATTGTAATTGTTAAATCGAAGCTAAAATTTAAAGTTATTTAAGTAATTTACATTAATTACTTTATCATATTATAAATGGTCAGTAATTTTTAATCACTATCATATATAGCTACTAAATTATATCCATTAGAAATGTATTTATCTTAAAGACTTTAACTCTATGTTAAATTTAGTATTTAAAAAGGAATATTTAGCAGATTTTTGTGCCAATAAACTCCATTTTTTGATTAAAATATATGGTATTAAATATCATCCATTTATATTTAACCAATAAAATTATTATTTTCTTATTATGATTTTATTACTATCATGTTACTTGTATCAATTATATTACCTGCTTTTTTAATATATAAAGTACTACTTATAGTGTAAAAATCAACAGTATAGTATTATGTTAAAAGTGAATTGCTTGTTACTGCTTCTATTAGTTAAAATGATTTTAATTCCATATCAAATTTATAGAAATTTGTTTAGTCAGAGTAAAAAACAAATCTTTCATCTTGTAAAATAATTTATTTTGATGTTGATAGATTTGATGGATATTGCGTCTTAATTTTTAATAATGTCTGTTTTTACAAATCCTATGAGCATATTAATATAGTTCCGTAATAGAAAATAAAAATCTCATTTGTTTTTTAATAAAAGGCAGAAGGATTATTAATAGGATAAATTTACATCTAAGTAGTCTGAAGTGTAAAATTTTTTTGTAGAATAGAAAATGGTTAACATATTGGTGAAGTGGTGCTAATTTAACAAAAGTATATTATGTCGTTGTTAAAAATAACAGGTTAGAGTGAAGTACTGTAAACATTCCAAAAAGTAGTTAGTTTTATTTTTAGAAAATTGAATATTTAAGTAGGTTAAAAGGTAGTAAAGTCTAGTAAATATAATATTATTTGTGATAATCTATTTGTGAACTAATATACCATATAGTCATTATTGATTATTATGTAAGTTTTAAGTGAAAAAACTGAAAGCTAACTGCTACTTATTAATTTTTATGAATTACTAAGGTTGTAGATTTAAGGTACATTATTTATTAATAATAAATTTCGTTTTGAAACATAATAAAAATTGTTTGATGATACTGAAGAGCTATAGTTGTATTACAAAATTTATGTTTCTTGCTAAAAATCAAAAACATAATTTAAAATAGTTTTACCTATCTATTATGAAAGTAAAATATATTGGTTATTTATTTTACTCACAAATTATAATATTTATGGAGAGATGGTGTTATTTTAAAATAAGCTTAAAATTTTTGTATTTATTCTTGGAATTTTCTAGTTGTTTTGGACAGATTCTTTTAAACTAATATAGCCTGATGTCTAATTTACAAAATTTTGAAAGGCATCTAAAATACGAAATGAATTTTTATTATATTTGTCAATATATGTCACTAATAATTAGTTCTAGTTTTTATTGAAATTTGCATCATAGTATTGAGTTAAAGATTAGTAAGGATTTAAGTACTTTATTTGATAAGTAAAATCACTTAGATTGTATTTCAATCTAATTTATTATTATTACACTCTACTCACAGTGAATATTTGAGATATGAATACATCAATTGTATTATCGATTTAAAATATTACGTTAGTAATTGTTGATTTCTGCGTGATTAAAGAATATTTTAATGGTTAGAATTTGTTAGTATAATTTGATATCTAACCTTGATTATAATAAAATAAAATGTCTGTTAAATTCATTATTTAGAAGGTGTCAGAAAATATAAAAAGCAGAGATGAGTTTTATTTTTTGTCTTCAAAAAGCTGGAAATTAGTTATTTAATAAGTAGTTAAATTTAATCTTTAAGACACTTATTCAGATAAATCATTTAAAATTAATAATTCTAATATATTATTTTAATTTTACCATATTATGCTATTATGAATATTTGAATAATATGTTATAAAAAATGATAACATTTGCTAAATTTATATTATTTAGCTTCCAAAACTAATAGAATCTGATGTTATATTTACTTTTTAAATAGTAAAATAATAATTTGTGTCATAGTAATTAGAAATGAAATAACTATTTTTTTAATTAAAAGAAAGAAATTAGTTTTTTCCAAAATTTTATTATTATGTAATATTTTTTATTAATAATGATGATTTATCTTCCTACAAATAAGCTAGCTATTATTAAAAATATATTTTAATGAATTAAATATATAATTTTATAAATTTACTTAAAATGATTAATCATTTCTTTGAATTATGTAATATGTTTAGGTAATATTTTAAGCTTAATAGAATAGATTTATCGACACAGTACCTATATTTAAATAATTTAACTTTCTATTAGCAGCGCTATACCATATAAGAGTGTCAGTTTATGTGGTTGTATAAAAAAAGACAATTTAATTCGTATAATCCGCAAGCAAGACATAATAATCGTTGATAGTATTATCTTAAACAAATAATACTTCCAAATTTTTAAAATCCATGACAATTAATCTATTTCCTGCAGTACATCCTCCTTATTCTCCAACAATAAAGCTTTTTCTATTCGTTTCTAATCCAGATTATATATATAAATCTTCATAATTTATTAAATTTTAAAGGACTTATACTTTAATTATGCTCCAATTGCTATTTACTAAAGCAAAAGTACACGCATTTGCTGCAACTAAATATTAATTTTAATTAATTGGTTGAATTTCGATCACTCTTTGATCAAAATAGTATCTCTAACTGTCTTGAATTTATAAGCATTTTGAAGTATCTTCACATGTTGAAGCAATCATATTTTAATAAAATGTAGGCGAGCATTCTTAAAAGCACTTTTTAAGGTTTTATGTCTCCTATACAAAGCTAATTGAAAATGGGCATACGTTATCCATCAAAATACACTAATTGTTTGTGATATCAAGTTACAAATTTTCATCACATTTCTGGCATATTTAGCTTTAATCACATTCTACGCATCCGTAAACTTAGCATTTCACACATTCTTGGTTTTAATTTAAAAATGAACCATCATCGCATTTTTGAACACAAGTAGAGCTATTAATGGAACTTTTAAATAGATTTGATTTGCAGCTGATGCAAGAGGATTAGCTGTTATTAAAACAAGTCTAACAGTTATCTGAGCATTGAATGCAAGACTATGCCATCATAGAGTAAATTTAGTTATTTTAGCACTATGTGCAAAAACCAATTTTAACTATTGAAAGGACTGCAATCGTACTTATCAAGAAGTTCATTTTTGGTTGTTAATGTTGTTTTTTCTGTTATTACTAAGGTTGTTTTTGATTATTTTTTTAAAATGGTAGTTAGTTAGTTTGATTTATTTTTTTTAGAAAAATTTATATTATTAATTATTTAGAGCCCATTTCAAGCAATGGAATTCCTCCAACATTTAAATAAAATTAGTTTAGTTTGCTATTTTAAATTTTATTTCTTACTGTACAAATAATCTCATTTTGATGTTTATTGCTTTTAGTTTCAAGCTAAATAAAAATTATGTTTGCTCTTTAGAAAATTCATTCAAAATCTCCCTCACATTTTTTTATTTTTTTAATAATTAAAATTATTTTTCTAATCAAGAATTTTATCTCTAATACAAAAAATTAAATGACTTTAAGAATATAAATTTTAGTGTATTCCATTTTATATTTTCTTAAATTCATCCGAACTTTTACACTTTCAATACAATTTTAATAAACATACATAATTTTTTACTTATTAAGACTCAAATATTTTTGTTAAATATTGTTCAATAGCTATAAAAGAAGTATTTGCATTTGCTATTTAAATATTAATTATGGATAGATCATTAATAATAATTCGTATATACAATAATAATATAATTTGAATATATAATGATAAATAAAATCTATATTATCAAATATATTAAGCATCTTAGAGTTATATCATTTATGAATTTAGTTTAATAAATGATAAGATTAAGTAGATAAAAACAATACCAATAAATTTAATTAAAAATAAAAAAACAACTTTTGCTTATCATAAAAATAAATTTTTCAATTTTTTGAATCAATCAATCAGTAGTTATGATTATTTGAAATCAAGAAATTCTAAATTAAGTTTCCTATATTTAAACTTTAGATAGAAAACTGTTTTTACTATTCTTATTTACAAATAAATCATAAAAGCAATTCAACCATAATAAAATTTATTGATTACCTTTTTTTTAATTGTTTAAATGAATATAAAATTTAAATTATTAATATTTTAATCTATTCCTTAATGTCTTTACTATTTTCTTATCAAAAATGAATTAATTAGCTAATAAGGTATCTTAAATATTTCATATTCAACTTATAAATTTTTGAAAATTGCATTAAAAACAAATGAAATTTATATAATTACATATTCAATTAGCTTGGGGTATATTCTTCTATTATAAGATAAGGGTTATGACGTATAAATAGTGTGTAATTTAACTGAAATTTTAATGGAATAAAACTTATTAATGTCCTGATAAATTGTAAATGATATCAGATTTTATAAAAAAAAAATTAATTAAAAATGATTCAGTGCTTAAACAAAAACTCTTGAACTTGCTTACAATAAAATTAGTGTGAGCGTGATATCATATTTAAGTATTAAATTCTTTTTATTTGATGCAAAATATATAATTTTAGTGAATAAATAGTGTGTTATTTAACTAAAATTTGAATGGAATAAAACTTATTATTATCTTATTAATTTTTAATGATATTAGATTTTATCAAAAAAAAAAATTTATTAAAAATGATTCAGTGCTTAAATAAAAACTCTTGAACGTGTTTACACAAAAATCAGTGTGAGCGTGACAATCATATTTTAGAAAAAATTTCTTTTCAAATTATGCAAAATAGAAAAATTTTCTGGAATAATTCTATAATTTAAAATTTGGAATAATTTGTAAATATTTAGTATAATTTTGATAATATTTAAGCAAGTTTTTTAACTCACTAAGATTGTAAAGGATTATTTTATTTGTGAAAATAAATTGATATTATTTTAAATTCCTTTATACATTTTCTTAATTAAAAAAAAATATGATTAAACTACAGATAAAGTAAACTGAGAAATATTGATCAATAAAAACCAAGTTTTTTTTTTAATAAAAAAAGGTAAATAATATCTTTCTCTAATCTATTTGAATAGAAAACATTTATTTGATTTAGAACAATAATAAAATTTTGAAATAATATTGCTTAATTAAAATCTAAAAATAAAGAAAACTTTATACGTGAAAATATCAGTTTATTAAATAGCTAATTAGAAATTGAATCAAAAAGTAAATTACATCAGCTTTATTTAATTCACTCTAAGATATAAAATTAATCTCCTAAAATTATGGCATAAAGCTTTAAAAATGATTTGACAAATAAATATTACAAATATTTTAATTATTCTAAATCTATATTTTAATATATTTTACTATTTTTATTTAATTAATATTCATTTAACGTTGTACTAATAGTAATTACTATGTAATGTATATTATAAATCAGTACTTTTTCTTTAAAATCATTTGACAAATAAATATTACAAATATTTTAATAATTCTAAATCTATAGTTTAATATATTTTACTATTTTTATTTAATTAATATTCATTTAACGTTGTACTAATAGCAATTACTATGTAATGTATATTATAAATCAGTACTTTTTCTTTAAAATCATTTGACAAATAAATATTACAAATATTTTAATAATTCTAAATCTATAGTTTAATATATTTTACTATTTTTATTTAATTAATATTCATTTAACGTTGTACTAATAGCAATTACTATGTAATGTATATTATAAATCAGTACTTTTTTCTTTAAACTGATAGCCAAAGATACAATATTAAATAACTATTGGTAAGTGAACAAACAATTTAACTATAACATATTAAAATATTAGTTTTTTAAAAAGTAAATGATTTCCGCAGTAAATATTTATTAAAAAAATTTAAAAGCCGTTTATATTTAATACAACAACATTCTTTAATAAAAGCATAATTTAATAAAAAATGATTCAGTGTTTCATTCATAAAATCTAAAGATAATGCTTGGTATTTATATTTATTAGTTTATTCTAAATTTTGAGAAGAATAAAAAAGTTCATTAGTTTTAAATAAATATTGTAAATGATATAGCTAAAAACCTAATGAATCATTATTCATTTTTGAGCAGTGATCAATTTTAACAACAAAAATTAGAAATAAATTTATTTATTTTTATAATAGATTTATTATTTATAATTTTATATTTTTATTTTTTTTAAATTAAAGTTAAAATTATTTAATATACATAATTTTATTTAATTTTCTAGAAATTTTTAAAAATCTCAAAAATTAATATTGAAATCTCTTAAAAATAAAACATTGAAGTACCTTAAAAAATAGAAGAGTTTATTTATATCCAAAAAATAAGATACATATAAATAATTATTAAAAAAATACTGAAAAAAATTAATATTAACACTTTTTAATAATAAAATTAAATATGTGTTTATAAAAAATATACTTTGAGCATTGGAATGACTGAAAAAAATAAATAAAATATATTAATATTTAATTTAAGATAGTAGTAAATAAAAGTAAAACATAAAAATATGAGTAGATTTTTACAATTAAATAATTATAAACCTTAACATAAAAAAATATCTATTCAACATTAATATTTATTCTCAGGTAGCTTAATTTAAAATAGAGGAGAGTTACATTTACTACTATTTTCTAATGAATTTAGCAGTTTGCAAAAATACTTTGGTTTTAAGAAGCAGTTGGAGATCTCTCTGCTATTTATTTATTAATTTAAAATATAAAAATACAACTCTTAACAATAGCAATAAATTACAAATATTATTCGAATTATATTTTCTGATATAGTTAGTAATGCCACTATTTTCTAAGTTTTTTAATAGATTCACTACCTTTAATTATCAATTATTTTTCATCAGCATTTTCTAAAATTTCTTAATTATTTATCAAAAAAATATGATTAAACTTAGAATTATTGATAAAGAAAAGCAAAGCAAATTTATATTAAATTTTTCATAAAAAAAGGTAAATAATATCTAAGAATAAATTATAATATATTTGAATAGAAACATATTAATTGATTTAGAATAATAATCAAAGTTAAGAACTAATAACTTAATTAATAAAAAATAAAGAATATTTACTATGTAATAATATCAATTTCTTAAATAAATAGCTATTTAAAAAATTACATCAAAAATAATTACACAAAATTTTATTTAATTCCTTTAAGATATAAAATTTATGGTCTAAAAATTATTGCTTTTTTTTTGCTAATAAACTTATTTCACAAGTTAATATTACAAATATTTTAATAATGCTAATTCTTTACTATAATATATTTTTACTGTTTTCATTTAATCAATATTGATTTCGCTTTCGCTTTATAATAATTTATATGTAAAACATATTACAAATCAAAACTTTATCCTTTAGACTGATCCTCAAAATGATGATTTTAAATAATTATTAGTAAGAAAAAATTTTTATTTAAAAGTAAATAATTTCCACAGTAGATATTTTAATTAATCAATTAAATATAAAGATTTTAAGTAAATATTTATTAATAACAATTTAAAAATCTGCATAACCACTCTGTAATTATTCGCCTATGTTTACATATATAAAATTAAAAAAAGAAAAATGTAGACTGAATGGAAAAGTTTATAAGTCATTCTAAAACAAATAGCCTTTTAAAAATTTGAACACTTTTAATATTTGATTTATTTATTTAAATAGATTATTAATTTATTTCCTTTTATTGTTATAAAGGGATAACATATTTTATTTTTATTAAGTTTATTGGGAATTATTTTAATTGTAGAAAAGTGTTAAAATTAGTAATTGTTTGATAAAAAAATTAAAAATATTTTGAAGTTATTCATTAAGTGTTTAGTTTTTTCTTAAAAAATTAATCTTATTAGGGAATTTATTAATTTAAAATAATATTTTAGTATTTAAAATAAATATAAATTATTTAACATGCTAGTAAAGAGTAAATAACATATCAATTTTATTGTTATTTGACTATTTTTAGTAATTATAAATAAGATTTTCTTTTATAATTAAATTATTCAGTTTCATATTTAAGATTTAAAGAATTTCTTTCATACTTAAAAAGTAATCCTAAAATTAATATTAACCAAACATGAGATTAGAAAAATATTATCTATAAGAGGGTAATAGATGGATGCAACATTTATTTAGCTCTATTTTAAAGAATTGATTTAGTAAAATTGATATTTATTAAATTTAAGAATAAATACCCAGGGAACTAAAGTTCACCTTCAAGAGGATTGAATATCACACTATTGAAAAGTATCTGTCTAATCCCGAAAAGTAAATTCGAAGAAGAAATACTAACTTCACACTAACCTTAAGAGTTAGTAAATAAAAATTCTTCGAAAGGGATGCTAATTTTATATTGGCTAGTATAAACTTCTAAACTTGGTAAATCTGATGCGCATTCACATTAATCACAATTTTATAGTATATTATATGAATTTGAAAAGTATCTAGTGTATTTACTTTATAAATATTTTGCGATATCTAATTTTATTTTTAAAAATTTTTAATTTTGGCCAGCTAAAATAATCTTACTTTTAGGAATAGCAGAGTAAACATAAGTTTGAATTATAAAAGTTTAATAATGAGCATAAGATATCATATCTGTATCATCTAAAACTAACCCTGTCATTTAAACATCCTAATAAATAAAAAGGAGTTAATAAAAATAATTAGCTTGATGAATATATTTTTTTACCCAATTATTACTAGAATAAGTTTTTACAATTGGATATGAGGAGTTGCTTGTTATATTATAATTTATTAATAATTCAGCATTAAAGATGTCTACACCAAATTAAAAAATAGGACTCTAAAAAAATAATAAATTAATTCTAACTTTAGTTTTTTTTTATATATAAAAATATTTTACTATTAATTTATTTTAAAGATAGCCCTATATAAAAATACCATTTTTATTCCCATTTACTAAATTGATAAATCCATTTCCAACCTTTATAATTAATTATTATTAAAATCAATTCAAATTTAGAAATATATGTGTATTTTAAAGAATATTTATTACATATTAGGCCTAGGTAAAATTATAGACAGAGATGAACTCTAATTAGATGGGTTAATCGTCTCGAGAGAGGTAAAAATAGTCTGATTCTAAATCACCTTAAATTACATAGTATTCATCCATATCCTTAATAAAAATTTAATTAGTAAAAAAAGGATATATTATGTATGAAGTATATTTACTTTAGTGTAGTTTTTTTATAGAGTATATAAAGATATTGATAATTTTTCATTAAAAAATTTTAATTGCGGGGTCTCTTAATTCTAGGAGACACTATCAGCGTATTTGCATTTATTTAAAACTGAGCATTTTGTATTGAAAACGAAATTCATAGTGTCTGCAATTGGTAAGCTAAGCTTTAAATATAATTACATATTATTAATCAAATAAAAGATTATTTTTTTATACTGGATTTGATAGAATGAAGCTCATTGGTTATTTTTACTTAGGAGTTCCTATATAAATATTAGACATACAAGTAAAAACCATTTTATTTCTAAAGTCTTAGAAAAGTTTGCATTATTAGATCGAAAAGGATATTGATTTAGCAAAGATATATTAGAAACCCAGGAGAGAGGTAAAGATAACAGAAAAAAGCCAATTTCTCATTTGAAGGATAAAATCTATTTTTATTATGAGTTTTATCTGTCAATAATTATTATTCAAAATCAAAAGTTTTTTCAAAAAGATAGTGATATTCTTTTAGCTTATTAATTGTAGACTTTTCAAATGAATTTTATTATCAATTTTGATAACATTTATTTGAAATTTAAATTTTTAAATAAATTTATCTAATACCGAATTTGTTGCACACAATTTTCTTTTCATTAAATCATAAAATTTATCAAATTTGGATATTTTTTTAGAAATATATTCTTACTAAATTGTTAAAGAAAATATTTAAAAAACTATAAATTTGTTATATTTTAGAATGAAATCACAATAATGAAACAATTTGATTACATATTTTTTGAATATTTCAAACAGATTGCATAATTTATTTATTCTTTTAGTAACACTAATTATTTAAAAAGATTGAGTGTATCGAAAAAAGGAAAGATATCTCAAATTATTGTGTAGTCTTTTTTGAAATAAGAAGAAGAAAATCTGATTTAATTAAAATTGAGGTGATTTTTTATATTAAAAATCAAAATAATATTTATCAGATAGGTTTTATATAGAAACATTGAATTTTGTTACACATTTTAAAAAGAGTCTCATTTAATTTTGAAAATAAATTATTTAATTCAAGCTAAATATAATAGACAAATACAAAAAATTTAAATTTTTATAAAAGCTTTTCTGATTCAAAAAACTTTAAAAGTAAAAGCAATAGCATCAAGTAACATGTTGTACAATCAAAGAATTTTTCTTTTTAATTATAGCTGATTATTAAAAGCTATGTAAGCAAATATTTAAAAAATATACCAAATAAAATTTAAATAATATTTCTAAAATATAAATGGTATTTACATAATTTTTTAAAGAAAAAATTATGATGTTATAGATTCAATAAAAAATGAAAATAATTTCTACATTTAATTCAAATTTTATTTGAAAATTAATTGAAAATTGATACCATTTTAAAGAATTAAGTAAATAAACTCAGTAATATTGACGAATCTAAAGTCTTAAGCTACAAATAATATATAATAAACAAATATTTAAATTTGTGTAGTATTAAAAATTAGCTTTACTCTTTTTATAAAAGAGAAAGAGTTATTTAAAATAAATTAATTAACAATTTTTTTAAAATAGAAGAAAATGCTAACTAAAAAATTAAAATTAAATAAATAGATTTAAAATAGTATGCAAATAAATGATTAATCAATTTATCTATCACCTCTTAAAGACATAAATTAATATTAATCATAATGTATATGTAATTAAAAAATTTAATTAATATTTAAAATTTTTACTTTTTTAAATGTTAATTATAAAATTATTTTTAATAACAAAAAAATAATTGAAATTAAATTTATTTTTTTAATTTGATTAAAATTCGCTTTATGAATGATTTACCCTTTTAACATAAAGTCAAAACATAAAAAATTGATTAATTTTTAAGTCAGTATTAATCAAATTTAATAAATATATTAAAAGAATTATTTTTAATAACTAATTAATTGAAAGTTTATAAATAGAAGAATGTATAGGAAATTTATTTGTTGTCATTAAACCTCTTTTTTAACCATAATTTGTTAAGTAATATATTTTTTAATATCAAATTAGTTAGTTTCAAGCTTCAAATCTGTAGAATATCTTTCGTATTTAACCAATAAAACGAAAAGCATAGCAAACAAAATATTTGATTGAATTAATATTACTAATGACCAATCGATTGATGGATGTATCATTAGCTCAGCTCTGTTTTAAAAAAATATTTATTTAAACTATTTAAATTTTAATAAAAAAAATAAATACTCAGGAAATTAAAGTTCACTTTGGAGTGGATCAAATATAACATTATTGGAAAGTATTTATCTCATACCAAATAGTAAATTTTAAGAAGAGGTATTAATTTGACATGAGCCTTAATCGTCTACAAAAGTAAATTCTTAAATAGGGATAGTGATCTTATACTCAGTTGTGAATATTTCTAAATTAGGAAAATTCTTATCACATTAACACTCAAAGCAATTATTTAAAGCATAATCTCCACTTGTGCTATCAAAATCTTCACTATATTTCTTTTTTAAATATTTAGCGATATCTATTGTTTATTTTTAAAAAAATTTAATATGAGAATAAGTTTAATTTTTGTTACTTTTTGGTAAAGCAGATTTAACATATGACTATATTATGAAAACTTTATAATGAGCTATAGCTTCCATATTTTCATCTCCTAAAGATATTCCAACCATTTACACATCCTAAAAAAAATATATTAATTTAAATTATTAACGTTATGAAATTTACCCATATATTATCTGAATAGGTTTTTATTATTGGTAATGAAGTATCTTTAGCAAAATCGTAATTTATTTCCAATCTTGTAAAAGTATCTTAGTTGAATTGAAATAAAGGAGACTATTTTAAATAATCAAAAAATATATTTAGCAATTAGAAATTAAATAATTAATTAAAATTTACTTAAAATCTATTCTATAGATAGCCCTAAACAAAAACGCTGTTTTCGTTGCCATTTTGTAAATTAAAAACACCGTTTCCAACCTAAATAAATAAATAAATTAATAAATATTTAAATTAACAAAATATGGGTCTTAGAATATTACATATTTTTTTTCTGTGTAATTAAAAATAGATATAAACTATAATTCTATAGCTTCATTATTTCCAAATAAGTAGAATTAATCAGAATCTAAGTCGCCTTTAATTAAAAACCCTTCTGGAAAATTCTATCAATAAATTATAAATCATTTAATATGAAGCTTAATTATCAAAATCAAAATTACATTTGTATAGTTAGTTTATATGACATTTAAACTAGGTGATCTTGTTTCTCGGAAGAATGTGTTTGCTTATTGTAAATTTGATTTAGCATAGGTGCAATTATTTTAATAGTTGCATCTGGAATTAAATATGAAGTTCATATTGTTTGCAATAGATAAACTCAGCTTTATATAAAAATATATTTTAAGTATTTCAAAAATTAAATTTATAATTTACTGGATTTGATAAAATGAAACTTATTGGTTGTCTTTACCTATTATCTCCAATAAGTACATCAGATGCACAACTAAAAACCATTTATTTTCTGAAATCTAAGAATGTTCTGCAGTTTTACATTTGGAATTACATTGATCTCGACTCAGTATATTTAATAGTTAATAAAAAAACCAAGAAAATTGAAGCAATTAAGTGATTCATTAAGTAATTCAAATTTATTTAGATATCTATTTTGATTCTTGAAACTAATAATTTTATTTAAATGAATTTAATTATAAAAAGCATCTCCATTTAGCTAAATGTCTTTTTTAAATGATTAATTTATAGATCTTTTGGTCTAATCTAATGAAATCGATAAATTAATTTTTTAAATTTAAATATTTTGATAGATTCTCATAATTTTAATAGAACAGAATAATAATAGTACAACATGACTATTTTATTTATTAAGTTTTTTAGATCTATAAAGCTAATAATAGCTATTTAATTAAAAGCTAGCTTATTTTCTAGAACCAAGAGATTTACTTGAAAGTATAAAAACCTTGCTTAAATGTAAATATTTTATAGAAATGATAGAATTTTAGTTAAATAATAATATTATTTATTATAAATTAGTTAAATTAATATGTTATAATAAGTTTTTATAATTTCTCTTTAAAAAATAATGTATTCATTTGGATTTGTTCTAAAAGATTATTATTTCGCTAGTTAAATTTACAAGAAGCTTAGAAGATTTTAATTAAATTAAAAGCTAAAAATACAAATAAAATAATATATAATTCAGGTGATAAATAAACTTTTTAAGTTTAATTAATAACTTGAAATAAACACAGTAATAATTTAAAACTATTATAAAAAATGCCAATTAAATTAAATTTAGCTTAAAGCATTTAGGAAACATAAAAAACAAAAAATCTATTACTTTAAAACTCATTTTTATTTTTGGAATAATTATTTTCAAAATTAAAATTAAATTTGGAATGTATTCAAGTCTATAAAAATGTTCTTCCATTAAATCTTTATTTTAATTTTTTTTTCTATATATAAAATTTGAGTTAGTAATATATAACCTATTTATATCTATTTATACAAACACATAAATTTGAAACACCATTTTAAGTAATTAACTTACTGATTAAGATTAACTAAAATGAGTAGGAAATCCTTTTTGTTCTTGTTTTTAATGAATATTTTTTTTATTTTTTGATGCTGGCTCCATATTTGTATATGAAGGTAATATAAAAAACCCGTCATTGTATTTTTTATCATGAATATAGACAAATTTAGAAAAAGAAATTATTATCAGATTAAGCTAATTCAATGATTTAAGATATGAATTTACCTGCCTATGTAACTAAAATCAAATAACTTCATATTGATTAAAAAATAAAAATAACCTTAAAGGATATACAAGAAGTTAGACTTTTTAAATCTTTTCTTTATCTATTTCATACTATTATAATTATTTGAATGTATAAAATTTAAAATACATTTTGATTTATTACTTTTAATTAATATCAATAAATCTTATATGTATGAATTTAATCATATTTTAAGCTTTCCGCTACTAAATAATTATTTCAAGATAAATTTTTGATAAATATGAAATAGTATAAAAATCAAATAATTAGACTTATTAAAAGTTCTTTAGGATACAAAATTATATTTTAAAAAGCACTTTATGAATGAAAAAAGCATACACTTTATTTTTATTTAGATATAAAAGCATAGCAATTACTGTTTATAAATTTTATGATAATTAATTATATTATTTGATTTGAAATCAATAAATAAATATATAAACTTTCTATTATTTTTATATTGGTTGATTACTTTTAATTTTTTCAAATCATGGTTTCCTTTGATAACTAAGTTAACTCGCTTATGATATGATTTTTTTAAATAGATTAATCGGTTTGTATTTATTTGGCTTCGCTTTTTGATAATTTATTATTTATGCTGAAAATTTACTTCCATCTTGCATTTTCTTCCAGTAATAAGATATATTTAGTATTTAATTTAAAAAATAGTAGAACTAAAAAGAATAATTAAATCGATCCTATCAAAAATATAGGATAATATAATTAAATAGAAACATGCTTCATCAATTAGTCTCTATAGTATTTATAAAGAATAAAATTAAAATAAATCTAATTTTAAAATGAGTATGAATTACTAAGGGAAATAAAGTGTACTATTTAGTGGGTCAAATACTATGTTTTAGTTTTGAATTTATTGAATACCAAATAATAGATTTGTTCTTGAAACATTTATTTTGCATTAATAATTGCTGTTCAAATAAATAAAATAACTAAGAGGTATTACTAATTTATATTCTTGAGTATAAATAACTATATCTACAAATGATATTCCTTTAAAGCAAACTTCTTAGTTCAGTTAATTAAACTTCCCACCTTTTAAAAAATATTGGCTATACTATTTATTTAGGTGCTCAACGATTTCTTTAATAAAAAAAAGATATATTTTATAATAGTAATTTAATAATCAATATACTTTTAGGTAGTGCAGATATAACATAAAACTAAATTATAACAGTCTGAAAGTGAGCTAAAGCAAGGACATTTATGTTTTGGATTTACATACCTACCATTTAAAAATCCTAAATACAAAAACAATTACTAATACGCAATTTTTAATTAGAATTTTACCCAGAATTATTTAGAATATGTTTATAAAGCAGGTAAGTTCTCTTGGTTTTAATCAGTTTGATTAAATTTTAAATCAGTTTTTCCTATTTTATCATAGCTAAATGAAAATTTGGGAGACTTTTTTATAAAATAATATTTGAGATTATTTTTATTTGAAATATTTTAGTTATTTTACAATCAGCTTTTTCTACAAGTAACCTTAAGTAAAAATGTTATTTTCATTACCATTAGATAAATCTATGATTCCATCATTCAGCTTTTAAAGGTTTTGAAATAATTTTAAGTATACTGAATTTAATTTATAATACTTATTCTTATAAATTAAAATGGCTGACAGAGACAAAATTCATTTCCATGGAGATATCGCTTGGGAAGAATTTAACTTGATCTGTCACAGCATTTCCATTAAATAAATAATTTTCTATAGTTTTCTATAAATATAAAAGTGATTAGTAATATAATTTGTAATTAAAAAATTCTACCTTTGAGCTTTTGTCAATCGTAGACTTAAGTGATGATGATTTTTGTTCATCATAAAATAAATTAGAAATCTTTAAATTCTTTATTGCATAAGGACACTTGTTTTAAACAGAGCATTTTGAATTAAAAATCATGTTTAGATTCTAAGCAAATGTCATGTTAACCTAATTTAATATGTAAGTTAAACATAATACTATTTTTTTAATATTTTTACTGGGCTAGAAAGAAAAAGAGTGACAGTCAAAACCTGTGAAGGAGTACCAAGATATAAAGGTATGTTAAAGCCTATGACATTTTGGCTTCTGAAATCTTCAAATACAGAAATGTTGGCATTTTTTATTTCAATTATATTCTAGCTCATATGGTAGTCTAATGCTATATAAAAAAGTAAATATTAATAAATTAATTGAATTTGATATTAGTACTATTAGCCATTATTGAATATACAAATATAAAAAATAAATGGATCTTGTTCATTGCCTTTCTACTAATTTGTTCGTTCTAAATAAAAATGTATTTCTAATTTTGAGTTTATAGCAATTCAAATTAGAAAAACACATTGAAAATTTATTTATTTAGCCTTAAAAAGGTTTTTCTAACTCAATTTATAGACTTTCTATAAAATATTAATTTTTTCCTTAGCTATGAGAACAGATAATTAAGTTCTTCAAATGTTTTTGATATCCTATGCTTTAAATAAACTTTAAACAAAATTCTATGATATAAATATGCTTTCATATTTTCTGGAGCATTTCATTTATAATAGAATTATAATTTAAGCTTTAGAAAAAGCACTAAGGAATTTTATTATTTTGGAGACTTTTTTCCAATATGAATAAATTAATGAAATTCAATATCAAATTTAAAGCGAGCAAATTTTCTTTAAATGATCTCTCTCATCAGGTAAGAATTTACTTCGATCTTGATGTTTATTAGATTATATAATATTAAAAAAATTTGAGTTGCTCAAATATCTTTTCATTTAATAGGAGTAATATTTAGTTTCATAGTATTAGTTAGAAAATGGAATATTAATAAAACTAAAAAAAGAAATTCTATTCATTTTATTTAAAGTAAATTATGCTGAAATCATAAAAAAGAAATGTAAAATTTGCACATAGATTGCATAAAATACAGATAACATGTTTTATAAAAATAAATAGAAATATTTTATTCAAATTAATTTCATTTATTCTTCAAAAATTATGATAGAAATTATTCATTCATCAAACAAATAGAATATAATTATTTAATTAAAAATTTTTTAATTCTTTTGTATTTCATACCAAATCTAAAAAAAGTTTGACTAAAATATATTTTTTTATTATTAATTTGAAAAATCCGAGTTTAAAAGAACATATTAAATAAAGCAATCGACTTTTAAAAATACATATTAGGCATTTTCCTTTATATATTTGATAAAAATAAGCTTAATGATGATATAGTTTATTGATATCTAAAAAATTAGAATCAAAAGTTTCTAAACACTAAGAAATAATTTATTATAATTATAGAGTTTAATAATAATTAATTTAATAATATTTATATAAATTATAACTAAAAATAGATATTTTATATTTAATTAAATTAAAAATGTGCATCTTTTTTTTGTAAAAAAAAAAACAAACAATCAAACAAACACACACACCAATCTATATATAGAAATAAAATTATTTCTATTTTTAACTTTAACTCCTTTGAATTTTTATTAAATCAATCATTTGCTTTAATTTCACATCCTTCTTTTGTTTGAGTTCATATACAAATGAAAAATTTAAGACAAAACTCAATCATTTTAATTAGTTTAGTTAATTTAGCCTAAAATTATTAAATTTGGGTATTAAAATAGTTGATATTGTAAATAAACATTTTAGAAGATCTAATAGTAATTAATATTAAAAAACACTTTATGAATGTATTAAATAAAATAACTTAATAAATCATTTAAATTTTTAATTCTATTATTTAAACTTAATAAATAAAATAAAATAATTAAATTTAAAATTTTATGTTTTAATACTTGAATATGAGAAATTAGATATTTTAAATAATTTATCGTTATCAAAATACATTTTTTTGCTGAATAGAAAGATTAAATAGTTTATTAAATTATTTGATTGATTTCTTTAAATTTTAAAGTTAAATAATTCATTTTTTAATCATAAAATTGAAATACTGTAGAATCTCAATAATTAAGGCTTAAGGAAATTAAGGCTGATTTTTTCAATAATTTTTGAAGGCCAAATAATCAAAAAAAACTTTGCGAATTAATTGGTCTTAATTAATGAGAAACTTCAGTATTCACTAATTTTTTTTTTCAAGGAAATAACAACTTTAAATATGAACTTCAAAAATTGAAAATCTTTTTTTTTTCTTATAAAAATGAATGTTTCAAAAAAAATGAGCTTTTATGAAAATATTGAGGTATTAAATTTTAAAATGATTAAATATTATAATAAAATCTAAATTAATTTTTTTATCTTGTATTTGATGATTAAATAGCCCATTTAAAATGCGATTAAAATAGAGTTAAATAACTATTTTTTAACATTAAAATCAAATTTCTAATAGAATGTTAATTAATATATAAAAAAATTTATATATTTATCTATAAAAAGTTATTATATATTAGTTGATTGGATGTCATTTACTAGAACATTTCTGAAAATCTTCAACATTTTTACAATTTATTTTTCAATTTTATTCTACATTATCTATGCAAATTGAAGAATGAATAAAAATAATTTAAAGCATCTTTTGCATACTAAAAAAATATCTTTTGTTGATTTTAAAAAGAATAATTTGCGTTTATTTTAAAGATAGCACTTTTATTAATAGAAAATCAAATATTTAAATTGCTAACAAGTTCTATTGATTTGATTATTAGTAATCTATTTTTCTTAAAGAATGCCTCATAGTATGTATTATATTTGGTTAATAATATTTTTAATGCATATTAATATTATTAAAAATGATTAATTTAGGAGATTTAATTATCATCACAAATTTGTATGTAAATTATCAATTATGTTAATATAACAAAACAATATACTTTTGCTTAATAATATTATATCACTAACAGTTAATTTATAGAAAACTAAAATGGACATTTCTCTAAAAAGCACTTCTATAATTGATAAAATATAAAAATTATTTTTACTAAAAAATTAACTTTATTGAATATAAATATTTTTTGCAATTCTGATAGGGCCATTATTTTCCCTATCGTGGTTACGCATATTATTTTGAAAACACTTCTTTTTTAAAAAATTGGCAATGAAAAAGATTTCTTTCAACTTTTCACAATAATTAAAACTAATTTTTTGGTATCATGAAATGCTTTGAAACAAATATTTTTTGATTATACAGAAAAACCCAAATTTAATTAATATGCTGTCTATGCTATTTGGAATATACGGCTTACTAATGCTAAATACCTTACTTGCTAAATGATTTTTAATTAAAATTTAACGTTATAGTGATTTTAAAAGCACTTAGAAAGAAAATATGCTAAGAAAATAAGATATTACTAGAGGAATATTTGAACTTGAATTTTGTTACTAAAAATGGAGCTTAAAGTTAAAGATACTTAAAATTATGATCTGGCTGTGTGTGTAAATAACAAATTTAATCTAAGGTAGTTTATATCAGAATTTTGTTATTCGTGATAACTCCAGGGTTGATGTAGTTTGCATTTTCTTTTTTTTAGAAGAAATGTGATGAAGATTAATTTTTTTGACGGAATATGAAAAAATCTGAATTAAAAAACCCGTCATAATTTTACTTGAAGTATTCTATTTGGGTAATTAGAAAGAAGGAATTTTAGATTTAGAACGCAGATAAAGAAAAGAAAAATAATCAAAATTATCAATTAATAGTATCAATTTTTATCAGATCAAATACTTAGTATCATATCGATAAATATTGCGTTATCAATTTATATGTGAGAATCGATTGTGTTGTGTCAATTTGCAAGTGACAGACTAACAAAATACTATTAACTCCCTTCTCGAATAATATTACATTCACCTCATAAATTTTCATGACTGATAATAATATTATTATTATACTGTCAATATTTTGAGTGTAACATTGAAGCAAAACCCTCATTTTTAATGCAAATCTTTTAATTTAAAAACTGACAATTATCTTACATAATTGTAATATTATAAAAAAATATCTAATATATATCAAAGTAAAGTAGATTCGCTAAAAAAACAAGCAAAACATATTCTTAAAAAAAAGCAAGCTAGATTTAATGAGCTTATAAGACTCTTATACAAAAGGTGATTCCTCCTCTCAACTACTCAATGTAAGTATAGGTTAAAGGTTAGAATAAATAGCTTAAAAGCTCCCTAATTAGATAGCTTTTATCTCTCATTATTAAGAAGTTTAATTCACTTATAATGAGTTCTTTAACGTATGTTAGAAGCTTGGAGCAGCTTTATTGAAAATTGGCTTATAAAAGGGAGACAGAGTAGGTATTTATTCTCCAAACAACTACCAATGGTGCATAACTCAGTTTGCTGCTTCTATGGCTGATCTCATTTTAGTTAATATCAACCCTGCATATCAACAGCACGAACTCGAGTACTGTTTGAATAAAGGTATAAAATTGTTATTAAAAATAAATATTTTGCTAAGTCATCAGAAAAATCTTAATAATAATCAAAAAACTTCAAATAAATTTGACTTCTGACTTGAATGTTACACTAAAAATTTATTTTTAATTCATTCGTTTAGGCTCTGATAGAAATATCATAACACCCAGTTTGAGAATAAAAATTAGCAAATTTCTTTTCCAAAAATATTTTTCATCAAAGTTCATTTTTTATTTTACTAAAATTTGCTCTTTTTTTGCTTGGAAAAGTTACTTTGTTTTTACATTCAATATATAAGAAAGAAAATAAATAATTTTTGCCTACCTTTTTAGATTTTTTCTGCCTAATAGCTTTATTTACTAATTATTTTTTAGTTAATATATTTTTTTTATTTTAGTTGGATGCAAGGGATTGATTATGGCTTCTCATCACCGCAAAAGTAACTATATTAAATTCATTAGTGAATTAGCTCCAGAACTCTAAGACTGTCAGTTTGGTGAGCTAAATTCACGTAGACTTCCTACTCTGAAATATGTAGTCAGAATCGATGATGAGTAAACTCCTGGCATGATAAACTTCTAAACACTAATAGAAAAAGCTAATCAAGATGATATTACTTATTTACAAAAAGTAATGGAGCAAATTAACCCTAATGATCCTACTAATATTCAGTTTACTTCAGGTACTACTGGATATCCCAAAGGAGCTACTTTGAGTCATAATAATATTCTTAATAATGGCTATTTCATTGGAGAGAGACTATCTTATTCTCCTTAAGATAGAATCTGTCTCTCAGTCCCTCTTTACCACTGCTTCGGTATGGTTTTGGGAAATCTTGCTGCACTCAACTTTGGAGCTACTATTGTTCTTCCTTCTGAAGGATTTAATGCTTAAAAAGCTCTTGAAGCAGTAACTAAACACAAATGCACTTCTCTATATGGTGTTCCAACTATGTTTATCGAATACTTTAAAGAATATGATAATAATCCTGGACTATATAAAGTAGACTCTCTAAAAAAGGGTATTATGGCTGGCGCTTTATGCCCATAAGTAATTTAAAATTAACTTTATTTATATATTACAGAAATTAAAAATAGAATAACATAAGCTAATAATTTGGATATAATATTATTAAAATTTAACAAATTATTTGTTAATATAGTATTTATTTAAAGCCTTTTAATCAATATCAATAATATCAAGCAATCTAATTATTTGAATTTACTAAGCATAATACTTTTTTAAATGAAAAGCCTTTAATGAACAAGTTGATTACAGAATGGAATATCTAAAATATTCAAATATGTTATGGCCAAACTGAATGCTCTCCAGTTGTATTTTAAACCTTAGAACACGACTCAGTTGAAGATAAGTGCTCAACTGTAGGAACAATTTTCCCTCATTGCGAAATGAAGCTCACTGATAATGAAGGTAAAATAGTACCTGTTGGTGAAAAAGGAGAAATTTGCATCAGAGGTTTTGGTGTTATGCAAAAGTATTGGGCAGATCCCAAGGCTACAAGCGAAACAATTAATGAAGAAGGATGGCTTAAGACTGGTGATCTAGGACAAGTTGATGAGAGAGGCTATTTAAAGATTGTTGGTAGAATCAAAGAATTAATTATTAGAGGAGGAGAGAATATTTATCCAAAGTAAATAAAATTTAAATAAAAAAAATGACTAATTTTCTTAATAAACTAAAGGGAAATAGAAGAATATTTAAGAAGACATGAAAAAGTGCAAGACGTCTAAGTTGTTGGCATTCCAGATGTAAAATATGGCGAAGAAACCTTTTGCTTGATAAAGCTCAAAGAAGGAACTGCCTTAGAATCTAAAGACATATACCATTTCTGTCATGGATAAATTTCTCACTATAAGATTCCTAAGTTCGTTAAATTCGTAGACTCCTTCCCTCAAACAGTAACTGGAAAGTATTAAAAATTCAAAATGGTAGAAGAATTGGTAGAAGAATAAAAATAAAATCCTGCAATCTTTGAATAATATAAAATTAGACACTATTGATAATTTATGACAAAAACTAATTGTCTTCAAAATCAAATAAATAAATAAATGACTTACTAATACTTTATAAATAATTAATTAAATAAGTAATTTATAATCAAGCAAACAAACAAAAAAACACAAATCCTATTATATTTATAAATAAATAAATGCATTTTATCTTGTAATTTACATTAAAATCTTATTACATTTTTATATGAAAAATCAATAAAAAAAATGCTCATTATCCATCCATCCTTTCATTTTTCATTTTTGATTACTACTATTACAGAAAAATATATTTTCTCATCTTTTTTAAAATCATAAATTTATAATGAATTTAAAGTATATTTAGTAGTATTTACAAAAGATATTACAAATATTAAAATGCTTGATACATTTATTTTAGTATAAACTTAATCAATTATTGATAGGTACTTAATTACCCTTTTTAATACATCATTTTTCTCTCTCTCATAATGAAATTTATAAATAAACTAGCCTATGTAGCTTCCTCTATATTTTATCAATTTATTCTATATTTTCTATATCATTATCCCTATTTTTGAAATTTATTTAAGAATAAAAATATTCATGATATTTGTAAATTTTTTTATTAAAGTTACTCAAGATCTAAATCTAAAGATATCAATTGTTGGCATTTAATCAAGCTATTAATTAAGCTTATAAAACCTTCATTATTGAGTCTGTTTTCACTAAAAAATATTTAAAATAATATTAATTAACATTTTTATTGAGATTTATTTACAAAAGAGAAAGCTTCAAGTGTAATAACTTAGTCATTCTTTCCAGATTTTATCCAAAAATTTAAATACTTTCATCTCCAATTTTATTTTTCCTAATTTATTCGAAATTAAAAAAAATAACATCATTCATTGTTTATTTATTTATCTTACATGAGGGATAAAGTTAAATGCTCCATTTTTGAGCAATTTCCTAACAACTTAACTAACTCACTAAACGATTCACTATTTAGTCTTGTTTTCCTAGTTTAGATATTCGTTAAAATTAAAATTTTTAATTTTAAATTATATATAATACCTTAAATCTAACCAAAGCTACCTCAGATTTTAACTATTTTATATAGCATAGCCAAATTGCTGTGCACTTTCGAGATTGATAACACATCCTCTTTTTTACAGAAGTTTTATTTTTTAAATAATTAAATTTAAATCCAAATTTACTCAAGCATAAATTCATAATTTTCAATATTTTAGCATTTGCTCACATTCTAAGAAAATCCTATAACTCCAGAATATGTTACCTAATTGTTCCTGATAAATAAACACAATTAAAATCATATTCTTTTCAGTATAATTACTGTAACAGAAGTTTAAGAGTGTTAATTTTTTATAGTGTAGACAAATACTAAGAAAAACCTACAATACCCGAATCCTGTATATTGTTATCTCTATATTCATAATTTTCAATTTATAAATAAAATGTCTATATTAATGGCTTTAAAAAATAGTTTTAAATTATTACCCTAAATAGATTTTTATTTTTTATAAGCTAGGATGATCTTTGAGAGATTCTCCAAATGCTTGTGCACCTATTGAGCCAATCTTGTTTATTCTAATAAAATTAATAGGTCAATTTATATATGGCTTATCGATAAAATTTATATTGTATACCCTATGTAAAATTTAAGGTTTTATATTTTATCACAGTTTTTGATTATTTAAGCAACATCGCAAGCTCCTTTTGCACTTATTTAATTAGTACTAATTAATTATTAGTGTATTTTAATATTTTTATTTGCTATTATTATGATTTCAATCAAATATTACCCCAAATAAATTTTCAGCTACTTTAAATAATTGCATTTACTTAAATTTTTTCCAATAGCAGAGGCTCCTTCATCCCCAATATTATTTTCGCTAATTTCATTTTAGAATTTAATAAATCACAAATTAAATAGAAAATTACTAAATTGAAAGCTCCAATTTTTCTAAATTTTGGCATTTCGATATAGCTGCAGTGATACTGTTAGAACCAATGAAGCCAATTTAATTCTTCCTTTTTTAATTTAAATTTTATTTTTTTCATTTTATTAATCCGAATCATTCTAAAAAATACAAAATAATTTAGAAATTTCAAATATGTTAAATTATTTTTTTAACAAATTTAATTTGAGCTATTTTTCTTAAGAAGCAATATTAAATTAAATCATATTTTAAACTTTATTTTCTATTTTCAAAATAAAAAGTAACTTTAAAAATATGTTCTTTAACTTGCTTCTTGTTTAAGCTTACCAAAATGAAACACTAAATTTAATGATAAACTTACCCTAAATAGAGTTTTAAATGATTCATATTTGTTATATTTTCTATAGCTTGACTTAGACTTAAAACTCCTTGGTCTGAAATTTGGTTTTCACTATTTTTACAAAATTTTAAAAATATTTTTAGCTTTATTATTATTTTTTTAGTTACTAAAGTGATAATTCAAGTTTTTGTAGAGTAATGCAGAATTTCAAATTTTGAGAAAGCTTTTCAACTCCTATGCAGCCAATTTAATTATGCCTCATTTGATAAAAAATCATTTAGTTGAAATAAAATTTAATTTATTAATTACTCTAAAATCAACTCAAGAGAAACGAGTTAATTCAAACTCTTTAGGGACTAACCAATATATTCTATTCCTTCACTTCCTAGACATTAATTATCTCTATTTAAATAATTAGTAATTAATTTTGTACAAACACAATAATTTTTTGATAAACTAACTTACGATAAATATAAAACTAAATTTTTAGCATTCGTTAAATACTTGATTCCTTCAGACAAGAACTTAGCTCTATCTGGAATGATATTATTGTCACTTTGTTGTTATTAATATGCTTAAAAATTAAAAAACTAATATTAAAATAAAATTTACTATAAACAAATTTCGAAATCTTGAACTGAGGTGCAATATTTGAGATTGTTTCTAATTTTCTTTACATCTGAGCTATCTATAATACTCTTACTATAATTAATAATGCGAAAAAAGAAGAGTTAACATAGTTCTAAATGTAAATATATAAATAAATTGTACTTACTTTAATTGGATTGCTATTTTATTTACACTTGGAGCTAAAAATCGCAACAAATATAGCTTTTCTAAGCTGTTAATAACTAATTTATCAGACATTTTTGTCTTAATAATTACTATTTGTAAGTTTGTTGATCAATTATGAATTTTATTTTAAAAGCTCCTAGCTTAAAAAAAGTTCTATGACCTATATGAATTTTAAATATTATGATCTGATTAATGAGCAATATATTTAAACTAGTATGAATAGATGTATTTATACAGCGATAAAATGTAAATAAATAAATAAAAATCGAAATTTAGTTGCTAAGTTTTTCTTCTAAAAAATTGTATTTACTAATAAATTATTTAATCAATTTTCATGAACTAATCAATAAAAACTTTTGATTTAAGAAAAGTATCAAAAATAAATTAAAATGAAATGTATTTTAATCTTCATCTATAACAAAAAAAACTAATAATAGAATCAACTTAAAGCCTTATTTATAATACACTTAGGAGTAGACTTATCTATAAATGCATAACCCAAATTATTATTTACTTTTTTTGATACAAATTATGAATAAATCGATATTCTTTTTAACTTCTATTTTAATCATTAATTTAATATAAAAGTGAAAGCTTAAATTTATTTCACACTACATTTTTTAAACTAAAAAAATTTTTGTTTAGAATTTTATTATTAATAATATAAATCACTAAATATGTTTAGAAAACTTTTAAAAAATAACTAAAACTAAATAAAACTATTTGGCAATTTGAAATAATTCTTGTAAATTGAGTTTTAAAAAATTAAATTCACATAATTTGCCTCTTTTTTTGTTAACTTAAATTAGGTTTAAAAACTATAATTAATTTTTAAAATAAAGAAATTTAAAATATGTTTTTATTGAAATTGATTTTTCTTTCCTTTTTGTTAAATATTTTAAAATATCTTTGGTGCACAAATATATGTAAAATATTAGAAAATTTAGATATACAATCTTTAATGAAGAAACATTTATTAAATAATGATTTTTATTTTTAGAACAATAAATAAATACAAAATTAATAATTTTCTTAAATTTAAAGATAAATTTAATTAGAATTTACTTAGACTTTTTATAAAACATAATTTATTTCCAGATATTAATCAAAGTTTCTTCAATGAATTTTAGAAAATTATATTTTTTATAATATAAAAAATAAAGAATTAATAATAAATCTAATTACATAAAATTTTAATACTATTTCATAGATCTTTGGTATCAAAAGATAAAGTTGAACAATTATACTAGTTATATGTTAAGCACAACGTTATTGAAAGTGAAATATATATCAAACTTTATTATTTGTTCAAAAAAATCTATTGTCTTAATAAAAAAAATACACTTTTTTATAATAATTTTAGAAATGTGTTTTGAGTTTTTGATTAATATTGAAATTGACAATATCTATTCATTGACTCAATTTACTAAAAAACAAAGTAAGCAATTATTTATTTGCTTGATAAAAATAGTAGCAATTATATTTTATAATTAATATAAAGAATTATATCTTTTTTTAGAAATGACATGTTTGATGAAAATTTAATTTGATTTCTGATATCAATTATCTTAATCAGGTTTTAATTAACAATTTTCCATAAGGTTTGATTGTAATTTAACAAATGCAATTTAGATAATTTACGAAATTGACCTAACAAAATTAAAATTTCAAACGAAATTTTAGTATTAATTTGCTTTCGCAACTTAAAGATCTATATTTACATATAAAAAAATATAATGAAAAACCATAACTTAAACATTAATTTTAATAACTGCTAGAAAAGTGATGTCATAACAAGCTCTCCATTAAAAAGTTAATGCATTCATTGTGCAATTTTTTTGTACATAAAATACGCTAGAAATGAACAACAAGTTAAATATCTAAATAATAATTTATAAATAATAAATAAATCTTATCCTACAGGATATCTAATAAAAGTATTAATTTTTCATTTACTTCATATAATTAACACTCCTAAGTAGAAATGCTAAAAAATCTTATAAGAATAAACTATTGTTAATCTAAAACTACTTTAACCCGTTCATATTCTCGTCCAAAAAAAATTTCTTACTTGAATGGAACATCCACTACTCCTTTACAGTATCTTACGATTGGATAGAAGCTTAGAGAAACAGCTGAAAAATTTCCTGATAATCAAGCACTGATATCGCATGAGTAAAATAAAATATTTACTTATCAAGAGTATTTCAAAGAAGTTTAAAAGTTTGCTGCAGGTCTACTAAACATGGGTTTAAAGAAAGGGGATAGAATCGGAATTTATTCTCCTAACAATTACGAATGGTGTATTACTTAGTTTGCAGCGTCAATGGCTGATTTAATACTTGTTAATATAAACCCTGCCTACCAAGAGCACGAACTAGAATACTGTCTGAACAAAGGTAAGAAATTCAATTTTAAATCTAAGTTTTTTTTCCTCTTGTAATTTAAATTAAATAATTTTATTTTTCATAGTTGGTTGCAAAGCTCTTGTCCTTGCTTCTCATCACAAAAAAAGTAACTATATCTAATTTATTAATGACTTGGCTCCTGAACTAAAAACAAGCAAGTTTGGATCACTTAAATCTCAAAGATTACCTTAACTTAAATATTTAATTCGCATAGATGATGAAGCTACTCCTGGTATGATTAATTACAAAGATGTTGTTGTAATGGGAGGGTCAAAAGATTATAAAACATTGGACCGTATTATGAATATTGCTAGCCCAGATGATGCTACTAACATTTAGTTTACATCAGGAACTACTGGTTTACCAAAAGGAGCAACATTAACTCATTTCAATATATTAAATAACTCCTTCTTCATAGGAAACAGATTAGGATATTCAGAAAAGGATGTAATATGTGTTCCCGTCCCATTATACCATTGCTTTGGAATGGTATTGGGTAATCTATGCGCAGTAAATTTTGGATCTACAGTAGTAATGCCTAGTGAAGGTTTTAGTGCTAAAAAGGCCATGGAATCAGTTACTAAATATAAGTGTACTTCAATTTATGGTGTACCTACTATGTTTTTAGAATATATTAAAGAATATGAATCTAATCCTACCATTTACAGTTATTCTAGTCTGAAAAAAGGAGTAATGTCTGGAGCTTTATGTCCATAGGTAAATTATTATATTACATAAATATTTCATCAGATTTATTTTAATAAACATTACAAAATAAAGATTGAAAAATTATTTACTGATCAATAAATTTTGTAGAAAATAATTAATTTAGTCAACAATAAAGAAGATTATCAATTAAAAAAGCAAAAAATAAGTTAGCAGCCAATTAATCATGTTTTAAATAATAGGCTTTAATGAGCAAATTAATATCTGAGTGGGATGTTCCAAATATATAAATATGCTATGGTTAAACAGAGGTTTCTCCTATCATATTCTAAACTAATTAAAATGATAGTCTTGAAGATAAGTGCACATCAGTGGGAACAATCTTCCCTCATTCTGAAGTTAAAATTATTAATAAAAAAGGTCATATTGTCCCCATAGGAGAATCTGGAGAAATATGCATAAGAGGGTTTGGCGTGATGGAAAAATATTGGGGAGACAGAAAAGCTACCAGCAAAACAATTGATTAAGATCAGTGGTTGAAAACAGGAGATATGGGAATAATAGATGAAAGAGGTTATATGAAAATAGTAGGTAGGCTTAAAGAAATGATTATCAGAGGTGGTGAAAACATTTATCCAAAGTAACATTTTATTTTAAAACTGACATTCTTTTTGCTTTTCTGTATTTATTTCATAAAATTATTTTAAAGAGAAATAGAAGAATATTTGAGATCTCATAAAAGTATTTAAGATGTGTAGGTTTTAGGAGTACCTGATGAAAAGTTTGGAGAAGAAACCTTCGCTTTAATAAAGTTAAAATAAGACTAAGCCTTAGAAGGCAAAGATATTTTTGAATATTGCAAAGGTTAAATAGCTCATTATAAAGTCCCTAAGTATGTTAAATTTGTAAGCGAATTTCCATTGACTGTAACAGGAAAACCTCAAAAATTTAAAATGCTTGATGAGCTTAAGAAAGAATTATAATAAAATCCAAAAGCATTTGACTAATATAAAATAAGAAGTTATTGATTAAGCTAATTTATGTTAAACTTTTTAAAATTTACTTAAAAATAATTACTATATAAAATATAAAATATATTATTTATATTTTTAATATTTTGCATTATTCTTTTAAAAAATTGCTTTTACTACAGACTCATATAAAATTAATTGTTTTATGAATAATATAAAATATTTAAATCAAAAGAAAAATAGATAATTACAGAGTTAAAAGATACATACTTTGTATCAATTTGAGATATATTTATTTAAAATAAGTATGCATGGTTGATTATATTTGATGAATTCAAAATATTTAATGTATTTGACAATTTACTATTAATATAAACTAATATACAAAAATATCTCTCAATATTCGATAATCCTCCTTTAAATTATTAATTATTCTAATAATTCTTAATGAGTAATTAGAATCTACATTAGATTTATATTTATTATTAATAGAATTTATTCTTAACTTTGGTAATTATTTTTATACCCTAATATAATTTTAAGGTAAGAATAACTGTGCTTGATTTATAATTTATAAAGCAAAAAAAAAAAATTGATTTGTCTCATATTTATTGAAAATGAATTTGCATGATAAAAATATGAACTCTCTTCTTTAGAATGTTAAGAAGAATATTTTATAAATTAAAAGAATTAATTATAAAATTTGTAAAGAAAAACTAATATTTTTTTCGAAAATCAATATCTGTAAGATACTTTAGTATTTTATGAAAAAAACCCCCTTTTTCTACCTATAAAATAATATAGCTATTCACAACAAGGCTAATCATAATCTATAATATTTTAATTGATAGTAAAAGATAAAGTTCTAATTCTAAATTCAATACTTTTTCAATGATTAATTCTAATAAATTCCTTTAAATTTAAAAGCGTTTTTTCAAATATTATCAAAAAATTAATAAATATTATGAAAATTTATTTCTTTATGCTTCAGTTATTTTACTTTTACAAATTTGAATTTTTTACATATTTTTATAACTTAAAACGCATAATTTTGAATGAATTCATAACTATTTTATTAAATGCTTGTTAGAGATCAACTTGGCAAAGAGTATTATATTTTATCATTAAGCAAGTAATATAGATATAATGGAATTTAAGATTAAAAACTAAATAAGAATTGATATACTTAAAATGAACATTTTAATTTTATTTAAATATTATTTATTTTAAAATTTAAACTATATTTTTTTAATGATAATAGCACATAAATATTTTTATTAGTGGATTTTATTAATAATATCATTTAAGATAGATTAAAGTGACGACAAGAGAAAATAAGATTATATAAGAATTAGTATTTGCAGTTTATACAAAACTAATAATACCTAGTTTAAAATTAAGGCTAAATATTAGAATTGCTCAACTTATAATTAGCTATGAAAATATGCTAGACTTAAATAATAATTTATCTATCATATGCCAATTAAATACAAAATTAGCAAAAACAAATTGTATACAAAATAAAGTAAATAAAATACAATGCAATCAATTTACGCATTTTAATAATTGTATTGTCATTGAGTTTAATAGTATGCAAATATATATGACAATTATTGAATTTCTATGACGACAAAGAGTTTTAAAATTGACGATTTTGACGAAATCAATAAATAATTTATAAAAATAGCTTTCTTAAAAGCTATTCATATTCCAATTAATAAATAAATAAATGATATATATTAAATAAAGTTAGGGCAAAAACTTGCTTGAAGTTGTTTTATAAATCGCAAATTATTTTATTTTTATGTATTTAAAGGATCAGCTGTGTAAATTTAAATTAGATTTTTGATGCATTTTAAAGTTACTAAATTAATTTATACAATTAAATTAAATTATAATTCTACTAGTACTTGATTACTATTTTTGTCTTTAAAGTTTTACAAAATTAACAAAATGAATACTTGTATTTATATTATTTTACTCTGACTTGATGTCATCACATGTTAAAAATCTATTGAAATTGATATAACAATTAGCAGCTTTAAATTAATGAGCTATGGATCTATTGAAATTAATTATTAATTAATTAATTAAAAAAAAAACTAATAATATCGTATAAATAAATAACAACTATTTTTCTAAGTCAGACAGAGATGTAATTCCAATACGAAGAAAGACCAGTTTACCGCTTAAAGCTCACTCCTAAGGATATTAAAATGCACTTTTCAAAGGCTAACTTAAATAAATATTCCAACGAATAATAAGAAGATGATGATGTTTCCTAGGACATTATGGATGCTTTTGCTAAGTTAGAACAGATTAAAAATAACTAATTTAAAGATGAGAGTGCTTCTCTCTAAATATTCTGAATTGAAAGCTATGCAGATCACAAATGATTTAGGCAACCTAATTTAGCTATATAAACTAACTAAATACAAATAACTTTTGAATTATATTGCTAAATCATGAGTGAGTCAGCTGCTTTAAAACTTCTCATACTAAAATTTTATTTTACAACAGTTGATTTTATTAGATAAAGAAGATGATTTGAATCGAAAATATATAAAAGAATTATTTAAATGTATTTATTAGTATTTAAAAGCTAATAAGAGATGATTAGTAAATAGGATATCAGAAATATCTCTCTAATCAGTTAATCGATTAGCCAATCAATCAATAAATTGGTAAATCTAAATGATAAATACACGAGAAATTCTTTTACAGAAACTTTTAGAAATGATATATA
Organism: Tetrahymena malaccensis 436; assembly: GCA_000231845.2. Lineage (NCBI taxonomy): Eukaryota > Ciliophora > Oligohymenophorea > Hymenostomatida > Tetrahymenidae > Tetrahymena > Tetrahymena malaccensis. Next base: position 226,675 of record JH720035.1, on the reverse strand, counting down.
AATATTTTAATTTTATAATAGTTATAATAATACTGCTAATATATATATGTATATATAATGTATTTATTCTGCATTAACGAATTTTTATATTCAAATTGCTATTTCCAATCACCAACAAAACAAATATTAAGTATCTCTTTAAGGAAAGATTTGCTTTCTTCATTCATTTATTCATTCATGAGTTTACAACTTAAAGAAAATTTAAAGAAATAAAAATAGTGAGAATCTAATCTCTAAATAAAATTTGATCAGAAAACAAAGGCATTTTTAAAATACTTGCTTAAAACTTAACCTCATAATGTATTTTTTAATAAAATGAATATGAATTATTTTATGAATCAATTTTAAAAAGAATATAATCAAAAAATTTACATCAATTCAATTATTGTTAAGAAATTTACTAAAGTAATTATACTTTTTCTTTTCTATTATGCAACATAAAAATATTATAGCATCTATTTCAGTTTTTGAATTATATTACTTACAATAATTACTGTAAAAAAACTCTTAACGTATTTAAAATTTTTATCTATTCCTAATCTTCTTTCACCTTTAAGGTATTCTGTTCTACTTCTTTTACTTAATTTATTAACCTTTATATTTATTGTCAATTTCTATTCTATTTTTAGCAAATATTAAATAGATTTTAAATAGTTTATATGAACCATAAATATTCTTTTAAATATATAATCAAATATTTTTTCAACTTATTTCATAAAATGTTTTTTATTATAAAAAAATTATGCACAGTCCAATACGACTATAATTTAAATTGTGGAAATTTTATATTATTTAGTAATCAATATAATCACATTTCAAATTATTTTGAGACTATTTTTAACTAAGAGACCTACTATTTAGATATCTAATTAGAAAAAATAAACAAAATTATGATTATTAATGGTATCACTAATGTCTATTGCAGTATTTTTGCAAGCAATAAGAAAAAAACAATGTCTGCAGCTTAAATTTTTAAAATATTTATAGCTTGGTCACTAAAAATTTAGGCTGTGATTGGGATAATATAGTTGCTCTTTTTAAAATGACTGTTCCTTGCCTTAAATAGAAATTCACTGGTGAAGTGAAAAATAATAAGAAAAAATAAAGGCTTTATAGAAAAGCTTTAGTCCTGAGCAAGATTTAAATAGAAGCGTAGAAGATATTAAAAAACTTAAAAAAAGCAATCCATCCCCTTCTCACTAAAGAACAATATGCAGCTGTGTATTTTTTAAGGTTCAGACTGCCAAGATGATGAAACAGATGAAAAATATACTCCAAAAAGAAATCGCCAACTTATTCTGAACCTCTGCCACCTCTAAATGATAAAACAGAAAAGTAAAACACCTAGTTGCTTTAGAAGCCATCTAAAAAGTGGGTATATCATAAATAATTTTAGATAGAATATTCTTTGATGAACAGATAAAGCCAAAATAAGAAATACAACTTATTTAGAGAATAATGAAAAAATAAACTTAAATTTTTTTTAAGTTCAAAAAATATTATTATCAGTATGGATGCCATATGTAGGGAAAAATATGGTCTAACGACTTTTTAAATATAAAATGTTTATATATTCATTTTTTAAATTGAAAAAATTAATTTTAATTTAAAAAAAATGAGATTAAGCACAGTTCGATACAATGCACTACAACAATTACAAAAAAAATTTTATAACTATTAAATAGAAAATCATTTTTTAAAGTGATATAAATTCAAAATTTGCCAAAAAACTAAGTTATATGTATACAAATTATGCTGCTCTTATTCTTTTAGCTATGACAGCATTTTACTGATTCATGGAAAAACGAATATTTTTTATTAAATTACAAACTACTTCAGAACCAAAATTCATTTATAGATTACCATTTTAATACTTTAGAGCTATTTGAGTGTTTGCTATTTGATCTTTTATTTGAAGGATGGCCAGATGAACTCCTATTCCTACTCTTTGATGAGTTCCTTCTATTGTTGGGTTTTTTGGTTGATATATTGAAGATAGTCGACGATTTTTACCTTTTAGGGTCTTCTTAAAATTTTAACTTGAGATTTTAAAACTAAGAAATATAAAAAATTTATCAATGAGCTTATAAAATTGTAATAAAAATAAAGCAAATATTTCATAAGCAAATAAATATTATTCTTCATTAAAAAATTAAATATTTTGTTAAATATTTGATTATTATTTTTCGTTTTATATGTCTTAAACCTGATTTGAAACATATTTTATTGTTTTCAATTTTACTTAATTCTATAATTAAGCATAATGTACTAAATAACATTCTGAAATATCTAAATAATTAATTAATTTAGAGAGTATACTAATATAACATAGCTTGTATAACATCTCTTTTACATTCTGATATCATCATCAATAACATCTAAACTTTAAACCCAAAATGAAATTATAATAAATTTATTTTTTTTTAAATGGCTTATAAATATTTTTAAATTTTGGTTTTAATTTTATATATTTAGAGTCTTTAGATACCATAAAAAGCAATGATAATTTTAATAAAATAATATTTAATTTACTTAAAAAAAATATATATGTATTTATTTATAATATAATTTTTATTTTTAAAGAAATCATAGTAAAAATACAATGAAATTAATGATGCTTATTATTTCAAAGACAAGTGCTAATGCACTTGACTTAGAATTTCCTCCTGCTAATTAAAAGGTAATACTATTATCTGGATTGTTTTATCCTTTAGGCTGTATTGATGTTCTTACACTTTAAGACAAAGAATTTTAACTTTAAATCATTTATAATCCTAGATTATCATTTATATTTAAAGAGATATATTGCCCACTAAAATAGTTAATTTATATTTAATTGGGATTAATTTCAACAACACTTGAAGGGAATGTGTATTATCCACCTTAAATTTTCTTTGTTGACTAAATGAGGTAAATATTTTATTATTAGACTTAATTTGAAAACAATGCTATTGTCTAGATTGTGGTAAAGTTGGTATACCCAAAGAGTAAAGTGTATTTGGATCCTTTAAATCCTGAAATGTAGCTTGTGAAGGCGTCCTTATAATAGTATTAAGTTGCTGATGATATAAAAAGCTATCCATAGGCATTTAGCTCAAATGTGATATCATATACATAAGAATTTTTAAATGCAATTCTAAATTTCGTATCTTCATATTGCTCTATTTATGAAATTTCATCACTTTCTGAAATAATAAAGTTTTATTACTACAAAAGAGCTGCAATATTGTAAGCTGCCTAAGCTTTTGTTGATCTCAATAAGGTTTAAATCAAACCGTTAGGGTATATTGTAAGTTACAGATCATTTTATTGCAATAAGTTAATGCTAACTTAAGAATAAAAACCAATTAACAAAGAAAGTTAGGCTTACTAAGTTTAGCTATTTAAGGTAACTAAGTAAATATTTCCTTATGCTTGATTTGAGTATAAGGTTAACTCGTTGTTAGCACTTATTATTCTTTTATAAGATAAAGCACTCCATCCTCCACTTTAAGTAGGTAATGCATATGTATTAGGGGGAGAAACTTAAGAATTTATTATTTTATTGGTTTACTGATCTACTGTGTAATTTATTTAGTACTGATTAATGTACTTATCACATATTACGTACAAATTGAATTGATAGTTCAAATTACCAATATTCTATAAAGAGCCTATATCGTCCAAAACCACACAGTCGCTAAATTATCCTTGAATCTAAAAGAAACTTTAAATACTATTTTGTTAGATAGAAGCTTAATACTTATATAAAATAGTAAACACTTAGTTAGCTACTCCCTCTTTCTAGGTTTGCAATCTCTAAACTACTTAAGAATATGAGTCATCATTCTACCATCCAATTATGCATGCATTAAAAGTTTACCAATCAGAGAATTAGAAAATCTAACCAGCAGCGAAATTGGTGTCTTAGATTTAAGCTCTAACTTGCAACAAAGTGCTTGCTTAGTTATTAATCACTCCATACTAGGCACTTGCATCTCTATTTATTATGTAATTAATATTAAGAGAGCTTATTCCTTATTATGAGCTTTAAATTATTCTTTATTCTGAACTTACGCTCTTTAAACTTTATGTTTTAGTCATATGGTTTTATTATTGAGAAATCTAAAGATTTATTAGAGCATTTTGAGATAAATTGGAATTAAAATCATCAGAAGTTAATCCTAATTAATATAAAATGCTAGCCTCTTCAAGGATAACCATATAGTTCTGAGGGTTCATCGTATAAATTAGATATGAGCTTATAGCAGTTTGTTTAGAATCAAATGTCAATGTTGCAAAGAGTTAGTTAGACCACTACTAGCTATTTATCCTATACATATAATAGGTATTAGTTTAGGTTGATAGCACATATGCAAATTCTTATTCAGACTATCTTTTAGGAATAATAATTGCTTAACTATTTACAGGGTGTTTTCCATCAATCTGTAAATTTCTCATAAAAGTAGGACTGTTTGCTTTAAAATTGCCATATGAGTATTAAGCGATTATTGTAAGTGGGTCATCAAGAACAGTTATTAAAAAAGAAGACTTAAAAAGAGTAAGCTATTATTACTTTCCTTAAACTATAGTTGGGATACTAATCTAACCAACTAAACCTAGGTTTATATAGTCGTAAGCAAATATAGTTGTACTATTATACATAAATAGCATGCCTTAAATGCAAATGAGATTAGTTAGTTATGAAGCGTCGATATCTAGATTATAAGAGTTAACTAACAGAGCCATCTAATTACTTGAGCTAAATCTAAAGATAGTTTATGTAATAAATTTACCACATAGAATAAATATAACATTATAAGCAGGATCTGAAGCAAATTGAAAATTACTATCTGAACATTAAACTGGTATTTAGTTTAATTTAAATTAACCTCCTTGGCCTTAGGAGAAATCAACATAAGGGATATAAATTAAAAAATCAGAAGTTGATGGAACTACTTTTAAAGTGAAAGAGCCTTAATTGTCTATATATTCGAAAGGATATTTTAAGGTATTTGAACTTTTATAACTTACAATACTTCCTTACTATTTACCTATTTATCCTTAACAGGTTGGAATTATTGCACGTAATAAATAAACTTATCCCTATTAAGGAATATATTAAGGACATAAGAAGATAGATGAAAAATATCCATCAGTTTAGTAAGATATGCACTATGAATCGATTACCTTTTAATCATTACCTTAAATTTATAAATACTTAACGATATGGGGATTTAGGATGGTACTTTTTGATTGATCAACAGTAACTCTCAAATCTAAGTCAGAACCCACAACATAGTCTTCAATTGGAATAGTGTACATATTTTGATTTTCAATGTTTGAAATAGTATTTAATAAACTTATTAGGCTTTAACTAAATACAATGGCATTTTGTTGAACTATGTTAACATTAATTTATACTTGGTAGGTAGTAGAAGAGACTGTCTTTATGTTTAAAGTTATAGGCTATGTAGTTGAAGTTGTAGTTTGGATGATTAAAGATGGTATATTTATTTCAGCAACAAGGGAATTTTAATAGTTTCCGTTTTAATCAAAAATATACATCATAATTTGGTTTCCGATATTTTGTACATTTTTTACTATCAGATTATATTCACAGACATTTTATTCATAAATTAACACTTATTTCGTCAAATCATATAAGTAGATAACACTACCAGAGTAAAACAACACTATATTTGTTGAAATGAACTTTATTTTGAATGTAGTTAAATCTAAGGTGACCTATGATTATAGGGTTAATTGTTAGTCTATGACACTTTCATTAGAAGTTAAAGTCAATATAATGAGTTTTTTGCTATCATACATTTTAAGACCAATAAGTATTTAGTTTCCAATTCTTGAAAGCTATGGTCTGGCTACTTCATCCAAATTCAAATCAATTTTATCAAAATAAAAATCTTCTACACTGAAATCTATTGACACAGTTTGTATGTAAGAGCCTTTGGTTTAATAGCAGTATTTAAAGTAATATCTTCCAGTATCAATCAAAGAAATTTCAGCTTGGCAATCTTCAAATGTTTTTTTTACAAATTTCTAATTCAGCTATTCATCGAATTTAAGTAGCTGATATTCATTGTTTGCTGTCTGAATAATATAAATATATTACTGGGGACCTAAAATCGCAACATGATTATATAATTAGACACCACTGAGATATTTGGTAGTTGCTACACCTTGGTCGTTAAATTAGAAATTATAAGATTTGCTAACACTGTCTGTGGTATATGAAATAAAGCCTGAAGTACTGTTATAAAAACTTCCATAGAATTACAGCTGAGTGGAGCTAGCCTAAATTTAATCTAAAGACTAAGGATTGAATGTTTTTTATTTTATACAAGAACATTCAGGATCAATACTGAGTTGCTAATAGATTAAAGAAATCTATATTTGATCTTACTAAGTAACTTATTGCACAGAAATAATGTACTTGGTTGATACTCCTTAATTAAATGTAGCTAGATCTAATAATGGAGGAGAATCCTTGTCAGTAGAAAGTAATTTGTAAGGTTGCAATAGACTAGATGAAGCAGAAGGAGTCAAATCTAGTTGATATGCTGGCTCTTTTACAAATTCAGACAAACTTTGAATGTATCTCTCATTCTATTGTAAATTTATTAGCTTTTGCAAGTTAATTGTTTGTGATTTTATTGTGTTAATTGATAAAAATAACAATAAAAGCAAAAGCTTGATTTTATTCTTTTAATTCATCTTATTTAGTTTTTTAATCTTTTTATTGATTTATTTATATTTATTTTATTTTTTTTGGAAACCAATTTAAACTAAAATTTACTCATAAAAGTTTGTAAATGGTTTTTAGAGATAATGAAATCTTACATTAAAATCTGAATGATACTGAAATAAAAAATAAAATTGTAAATATCCTCTAAGCAATATCAAATTATTTAGCTATAATAAGTATTACTAATTAAGATCAATATATTTATATACCTATTAGGTTAATAATATCAGCATTTGCCTAATCTTCAATTTTATCTCCTTATTTTTGTAAAATAAAACGAAATAAAATTTTAATTAATAAATAAAACATTTTCAACATTCATAAATACTTTACCTTTTTTAGATAAGTATTATAAAAGTATGAGTTTGAAAATGTAGATGAACAATTTTTTCAGGTGATTATAACTTTTTTCTATACTCTGCTTGAAATGATTATCAATTTTAATTAAAATGTAAATCTAAAAAAGTGTAAATCGCTTAATAGATTTGAAAAAATTAAGAAACATTACATTTTTACCATTTACTGAAATTAGAAAACAAAAATATGAAAATTATAAATATCTTCTATGAATATCAAATTAAATTAAAATAATAAATATAATTGATTAATGTTAATTTCATTAATATCTATCTATTATGTTAAGCACTTCAGCATTTGCATAAACTTTGATTTTATATCTTTATTTTGAAAGAATTATTATTTAAAAAGAAAACAAAAAATAAAATATATTAATTCTTCTGAAAATTCTATTTTTTTAAATAAGTATTAAAAGTGTTATATGATTTATAAGATATTGCTATTTCATTTTAAAACTTTTTAACACTAACATCATTTTGGTCTATTACTTTATAATGTTCTATATTTCTTTTATATATATTTCTATCTTTTGTTTTCCTGATAAGGTTGCCTATTTTCAAAAACCATGAAATAGGGATTAATTTTATATTTATTAAAATCCAATACTTTAATGAGTTTTTGAGTAGAATCTATTTATTTTCGATTGCTTTCATTTAATGTTTAATACACCGATGCTTCCCAATTGTTATATAAAGGCGGGTTTTTAATTTTAATCAATTTTAGCCATTTTTTCTTTTTCTTTTTAAAATTTCAGTTTTTGAGTTTTTTATTAAGACAAAAATAAATTTATGACAGCCTTAAAAATATTTTTTTTAATAAATTTATTTATTTTATAATTGATTTCACTACTTTATTTAATATTTCATTATTTATTTAAACAAAATACAAAAAAGATAGATAAAAAAAATTTTTAAATGAAAAATCATTTAATTTATTAAAATAAATAATTGATTATTTAAAGGTATAAAGTTTATTAAAGTTAAAATAGATTAATCTTTCTAAGTTATTAAGAATGATAAAAGTTAAAACTCTTTTTTGAAAAACAAGGCTTCCTTGCATTCCAATCAACCTAATTAAACTTAAATTCAAAGCTCAAATAATTAATTGACATGTCATCAAAACCACTCAAAGAGTATAGATTCTTATTAAATGCAAAATAACAAAAAGTAATAAGAGCAATAAGTAGTAATAAATTAACCTTCATTTACTTAGGGATTAAGAGAGCATAAAATCTAATTATATATTTGCTAAATTTATTTTTTAGAATGTAAATTATTTTTAATTTAAAAATATATCAAAATCGTTAAACATATTATATAAAATGAAATATTGTTTTCATTTATTTGCAATTTATTGAATAAAAAAGTTTATTAAAATTAAAATAGATCAAATTTTATAACTTTCTAGGTTATCTAGAAAGATAAAAGTTAAAAAACATTAAAAAAAAATATTTTATTGCTAAATTTATTCATTAGAATGGAAATTGATTTTAATTTAAAAAAAATATAAATCAACAAACATGCTGTATAAAATGATATCAATGAATGTCTCTCTTTTATTTGTAATTTATTGCACAAAAAGATGTTTGACTTGTTTGTAAATAAATTGATTGGATAATTATTAAAAAACTTATTTTTTATCTGATTTACTTTTTGAAGTCCAGACTTTCAAAAACAAAAAAAGAAAAAAAACTTAGTAGAATTAAATAATTAACTAAGATGAAGAAATAATCAATAAATGTCTCAAAGCCATCTTATATTTTGACTTGTATATTTATCTATATAAATGAAATTAATAATGAAATGTTTATTAGAAAGTGTTGAATAGCAGTATGAAGTAAAAAAAGTAATGAAGGTATCTTCATCAGGATAACTATTGCTAGTAGAACAAAAAATTTCAAGTATATTGTCACATTCAAATACAAAAATGCTAAAATCCCATCTTCAATTTTTTAATAACTCTAGGAGAAAAATTCATAATAAAAGAGATATAAAAAAAGTATATTAGCAACATAAGCTAATTCTATTAAGATATAGGAGTGGTTCTCAAAATTGTAATTTTTTGACTTTAAAATAAAAAAAATGATAAATGCTTAATAAAGAACATTTTAAAACCTAGGATCATCCTAATATACTGAAGGTATTCTAAGTTTATGAAAGTTTAGATAAATTTCATATCGTTGAAGAGTATTATTTAGTTTTTATTTGATTGGTTTATATTATATCTATTTATATATTAAAAAGATACTGTTAAGGAGGAGCAGTGCTAGAGTTTGTAGCCAAAAAGTAGAACTATAATGAAAGGCAATGTGCAAAAATAGTTTAGTAGATATGTTCTGCATTACTTCATAGCCATTAAAAAGCAATTATACACTAGTATAAAATTTTCTGCAACTAAATTAAATGTTAAATTACTTAAATGAATAATTAGGAATATTAAGTCATCAAAAATACTACTAAAATACAAAAACGATGATAACTCTATTAAACTGATTGATTTAGGAATTAATTTAAATAGTAAAGATAAGAAATAATCTTAATCGTAATTACCATAAATTCAAGAGGTAAATTAGAGCTTAGAATTTTAAAATAAATTAGAATTTTTTAAATTAAAAAATTAAAGTTACCTTATTTATCCCCAGAATAGCTGGAAGGAAGAAATATTGAAGTAAGTAATAGTTGGAATGTCGGAGTATTTTTGTACATTCTTTTTTCTGGTTAGCATCCCTTTTAAAGCTTAGACCCTCAAAAATCTTTAGATCAAATAAAGAAAGGTATATTTACCTTCACTAAGCTGTGCTTCCATAATTGTAGTGTTGAAGTAAAAAATATTTTAACTAAATGTTTGCATTGAAAAAATATTAAAATAAATCCTTATTATAATTAATTAATCACTATTTAACGATAGAAAGTTTTACATTAAGATTATAAATAATTAAATAAAATATATTAATCATAAATTAGAATTTTAAGAATCAAATTAATTTCATTATTCACTAACAGTTCATAAACAACAATAAAACAATGAGATTTTTAATTTTCAAATTTATAAATTATATATCATTATTAATATCATTTCTTTAAAATCAGATACATAAAGCTATATAAAATGATATTCAAATAAAAATTAAATTTTAAGTTTAAATTCTTAAAAAAAACTTGAAATTAAAATTCGATTAATTAATTAATTTTATGATAAATCATATTTCATAAAAATATTCAATAGTTAAAAGATTTGCTTTCTAAATTACTTACTAAAAATGAAAGAAAGCGAATTAGTATAAAGCAGTGTTTAGACCACGAGTGGATTATATAATCTGAGAGTTCTCCAATTTTTGATTAATCATTAACAGAGAAGACATTTGCAAATCTAAAAAAATTCTACTCATAATTGTATAAATTTCATTAATAAAATAATTATTATCTGTATTATAGCAATTTTACATAATTCAAATTTTCATTTCTTTTTAATAAAATCAAAACATATATATAAACAAATAAAAAAAGTATTGATGAAGTTGATTATGAAGAAGAATAGAGACTAAATGCGCTAAAAAGATAATAAGAAGAAGAAGAGAGGAGAAGGTTAGAAGAAGAGAGAAGAAGACTTGAAGAAGAAAATAGAAGAATGGAGGAAGAAAAGGAGAGGTTGAGAAGATTACAAGAAGAAGAGGAACAAAGAAAAAAATTAATTGAAGAAGAAAATTAAAAAAGGAGATTGCTAATGTGCCTTGTTGGTAAAATCCCTTAACATTATATTGATAAACTTCAAGCTGTAATAAATAAATAAAAAATAATTAATTTATTAATATGATTTTTTAAAAATTTGAATTAGGTTTTTCATGCCATTGATGAAAATGGGAACGGATAACTTTCTTTAGATGAGCTTTTAACTGGTAATATACTTCTACTCTAATTTTAGAAAATAGCTTTAATTTATTTCATAATCTTTCTGTAAATTATTTAAAAAACTTATTTGTAGGTATGGCAAGATTTTAGTCAGGAGCTAATAAATTTAGTGAAGAAGAATTGACAGAAATTTTTAATAAGATGGATGGCGATAATTCGGGGGAAGTAAGCTAAGAAGGTAATTTTTTTACTCAATTAGCAAAAGAGTTTTTATATTTTACATAAAATTTAAATTAATTAAATTTATTCATTATATTATTTTAGAATTCATTCATGCTTTTGCAGAACAATTTTCAATTAAGAATAAAAATATGATATTACAAGCATTTTAATAGCTTGATTAAGATGGGTGCGGTATAGTCAATTTAGATGAATTTAAAGATTTGCTTTAAAATGGAAATTTACCTTTGGGTGAAGTTTCTGTAGAACAGATTTTAGGTTTTATTAATGATGATAACGAAGGCTAAGTAAGCTTTATTATTTATTTATTTTTTTTTAAGAATTTGATTGATTATTTTAATAAAAAAGATCAATTACATAGATTTCTTTGATGGACTTCAAATAACTGAATGAGTTTATATTTTTTAATTAAGTTATGAGCAAAAAAGAAATTAATGTTAATTTTTTTGTACTAAAATTAAATCGCATAGGTGTTTGTGTTGATACATCTATCTTTATTTTTAACATAAGAAAATTTACTAAATATTTTTGATATTTCCAAGCTGAAATAATTAAATTATTCTCTCAAAAAGTTTTACAGCCAGTGACTATTTTCTATTTTTTTATGATAAAATTCTACTAAACGAAATTAAAATACTTAGAAGAAATTCTAAATTATTTAATCACTTTCATAATAATGAAATTCACTTTTTTTAAAACATAACCTTTGTTTTGATTTTTCAAATTTAATCAGAATTGGCATAGAATGATTAAAAATCGCACTATCTTTCAAGCAAACATAATATAATTAAAGAATGCAAATGATTTTTGGACATTTTAAAATAATCTCCTTAGTAAATTAATAATTTACATAATTTAATGAAAACAAAAAGTGCAAGGTTGTGCAGCAAAAAAATAAAGCTAAATGAAACTATTTCATAAATATTTAGATCCTACTTTTTTATCTCTCAAATTGAATAAGTGATCACAAATTAATAATTTGATTTAAATATTTGAAGAAATAATATCCAATCAATTACCTTTTTAATTAAATATTAATACTTTTGATTGCGCAACCACTTAACTATTTTTTAGCTAAGCTTGAATTTTTATATAATAGCTGCTTGATGAATTTTTTATAGACTATAAGCTATGATTATAAAGGTTATCATAAATATATTTGAATATTGTAAATGAAATAATTTTAAAAACAAAATTCATTAATAATTTTGCAAGTCTGTTGACTTAAGATTTTATTTAAATTTACTTATATTCAAATCAAATCATCCTCACGCTGTTTAGCCTCTCTTAAAGTCAGTCAATTTCAAAATTTCTTTATCAAAAATCAATCAATTAAATTATATATTTGCGAACCTACTTAGTTATCATTGATTCAAAAATCTTTTAATATCTATATGTTATTAGGAATATATTAAATAATGTTATCTTACTACATAAATTAGCTATGCATATATACAAGCAAACAAACAAACAAACAAAGAAGAAGAAGAATTCAATTAACTAAAGCGAAATTAAATTAACAAAATAGCCAGAAAAAACAAAAAATAAGAATTTCACTGATATTTAATAAAAAAAGAAAATAATAAATTTTAAAAACATTCTAACTTAGAACGAAAGCAAGCCAATCAACAAAAGCAAGATTAAGCACCTCAAAGGAAAGAAGAAAGAAATTTAAAAGAAAGCGTGATAGAAATAAGTTTAAAGGATTTTGTGCATTTCTGGTGAATCTAAGACAAAAAACCTTCCTCATAAATTATAAAAATCATATAAATTTTAGATAAAATGTCAGCTACATAAAAAAGGAATAGTGATACAGATTTATTTTTTATAATCGAGTCTCTCACCATTTATTTTGAGAAGATCCTTGAAATTATGGATGAACCTCTTAAAAATTATTCAAAAACAGAATGGTTTAAATTCAAAGAGCTGCTTACCTCTCCTGATCTTTCACCTTGTAAGTGTTTTTCATATGCAAATTCTCTGAAATTAGTTAAACCATAGCCCGTAGTAAAAGTAGCAACATTCAACTTAGGCGATTTAGGTGATTAGTAATCAACTATTTCACAACCTCAATCAAATCAATAATCTGTTACATAAACACCGGTACTAACATTAAAAAAATAAGAACCTTCAATTACTGTGCCAAGCTTAATTTCACTTAGCACAGTGAGTCCACCAAATAACTTTTAAAAGTAATACTCCTTTAACACGTCTAAAGTATTAATTGAAAATAAAGAACAAGAATAAAAGAAAACAAAAAATTCAATTCTCAACATTCAATCAGTTTAGCAAACTACTTAACCATAAACTTAGCCCTAAAATGGAAATAGTTCTAACCAACAAAATTTGTTATCACCTCCTCCTTAAACATATTTTACAGCTTAGTCGTAGCCACATTTTAATTACAGCAATTAAGTGTCAATTAATTCGATAAGCGGTTCACCTAGTAAAATTTAGAGCTCAGCCCAGACATAAACTAATATTAGTACTAGCCAAGCTGGTAAATCATCACATAGCACTAGCAATTAAAGTTCTTTAGGAAATAATAATTATTTAAATGGAGGATCTACAAGCTATAATAATTAAAATGTTAAGCAAATATAATAAACATTGCAAAATATTAGCTCAATTGGTATCTCTTCAGCTAGCCAAAATTAAACAGGAGCCTCTAATAGAATTCATAGCATTTCTATCAATTCTGCTAATAACTAGAGTAGCCTTAACTATTCAACTAACCCAAGTAATACTACAACAGGAGCAGCAGGCTCTAACCTGAATAATAATAACTCTTCAAGTAACAATTATGCAGTTGATGAAAGATTGCGTTCACCCTAATTAAATAGCAGTAATCAAAATAGTATTTATTTATCGAAAACATCTGCTCGAAATTAAGCAACTTCAGCCTCTAGATTAAAAAACAAAAATCAAATTTCAGTTTCAAACCTTTCTAATCTATAAGTCAGCAGTAAGAAATCACCTTCATAGCTTGAAAAGCTAGTTTCTTCGACAAAAGTACCTTAGGCCCATATGAAAGCTCAAAAATCACTTTAGATTGATATCAAAGAAAATAGCTTTTAATCAAGAAATCATTTATAAAGTAATCCAAGTGTTATTTCTTCGACTTCAACTCGTGTTGATTTAAGTAAAGTTAACTAGAATTCTATAGGTAATTTGCTCAGTACAAGTAAAAATTTAACTGGCTCCCCATAGTATATAACTTCATCAACAAATTATGGAAATTATAATTCGCATCTATTATCTTCTATAGGCTCTTCTTAAAATGGTTATGCCAATTCTGCTAGCAAGGGCTTGACTAACAATTCGAGCAGCAAGAGATTTGAAGGATTAAGTATGACTGATCGTATTAGAGATAAACCTCAGATGAATTCAATTAAAACTGAATCTGTGTTAATTGAAAATAGCCCTCCTAATCACAACAGTAATACTGACAATAGCTCTAATGGTAACTTTAATAATGCTTCTCCTGAAAATAAGTAGAATTAAAATCCATTAACCTTCACTTCCTCAACTAGCAATAGCATTCTTAATTTAGGGCTTTAATAGGTACCTTAAAATAATATTGTTTAAATACAGCAATAAGTAATACAAGAGTAGCCATAAAATGAGTCTATTGGATCACCTTCTAATACACCTATAACTACTATAGGAATAGATCATCCTCCAATTCGTAAAAGGGCAAGAAGAGAAACGAGAAAGCTCAGTTTAGAAAAATTCTAAAATAATATTGATGCAATTTAGAGATAGAGTGAATTAGAAGAAAATGGTATTACTCCAATCCTTCCTTTAGCTCATAATAAAGGATTTTAGCAAGTTCTTATGAATCGTCTAGATATTATGCATTCACCAAATAATAATTTAGACAAAAAGCGTGATCCTTCACCTGTAAATAATAGAATAGGCTGTGATAAAATATAAGGAATTCACGATTTCTAAAAATTCAAGTCAGATGAATAAGAAACAGTTAAAGAAAATCCATACAAGCATTTATTATAAAAAGTTCAATAAAGAATTAATGTGTTTTTGATGGATTCAAAAACATTAGAATTGATATCTGGTAAGTTCACAGATGTTGAAGAAACGAAAAGACATAGAGAGTAAGCAAACAAATAAGGAGCAGCTGTAAATTTCTAATCTGCTCACAATAATGTAAATGGAGGAGTGCAGGAAAGATAAGAAATTAAAAGAGATAAGTTAAAAAAATACTCAGTTTTTGCAAAAAAAGGATAAGACTAGTATAACCTAAAAAGAGTAGATGATTAAATTTCAAAAGATGAGCAAAAATTAGTTAATCCTCTAATAAAGCAAAGAAAGAGGGATGAAAAAAAGAAATTAATTATGTGAAAAGAGAGTATGCTAGATACAAAAAAATTTAATAATAAAATATAGAGAAGCTACAACACAACAAAAACAAATTTTCCATGACATTAAAACTCAAATTTTTTATATAAAATTAAGGAAAAAGTAGGACATTACAAATTTCTTATTAAGGGTTTTGATTGTTGTTGATATATCTATTAAACAATATACTAGGATAAAAATATCTGAGAAAAAAAAAATAATTTGATTAAATCAATCAAGAATACTAACAACACTAATAAAAAATTACTATAAAGAAAAAA
Organism: Tetrahymena malaccensis 436; assembly: GCA_000231845.2. NCBI lineage: Eukaryota > Ciliophora > Oligohymenophorea > Hymenostomatida > Tetrahymenidae > Tetrahymena > Tetrahymena malaccensis. The sequence continues at coordinate 210,845 of JH720035.1, read as the reverse complement.
CTAAACATAATCTCAATTCCTATAATAAATAATTATACTAAATTCAGCTAATAATAAGATTATTTGAATATATCTATAGATAGATTCATTCATTATTTCTAAATTATTGTAATTTCCTTGGAAATACCTATTATTTATATTATTGTATTTATTATTTTTCCGAATAGAGATAATATTTTTTATAGATATCCAATTCATTATCAATAAAAATATTTTTCTAGAAGATAATAGCAGAAATTATTTTTTTAAGTGTATTCAATTAATAAAAAGTAACATTTTGTGTTAATATTTATAATTTTAATTTTTTAACTTTTACAATATAAATTTTATATAAAGTTGTATATTTTATCAAATAATAAATTAATTTTATCAATTTTTTTTCTTAAATTTTCACCAAAAAAATCCTTTTTTAGCTTTCGCTTAAGAGACCAATTCATATTATACACAATTTTAATACATGTCGCATTCTTCAACTGCTCTTGATTATTGATTTAGATTAGCATTCATATTTCTCAGCATTTTGAATTTACCTTCATTTTCATATACTCTAGGTTTAGCATTCTATTGACATTCCTGTAAATCCTTTTTGATGATTTAAAGTTTTTTCTTATTTTTTGGGTGTGATTTATCAAAACGTTTAATCATAGATTGAAGAATCTATTAGCTTGATTCGTACTTTTATTAGTCAGCTTCTTTCATAGCTTAGTCCATAGCTTCAGAGGCTTTAACACGTAAGTAGTTAAGCTCAACACTATCATTAATCTCAGAGTCTTCTGCAACTTTTTCATTCTAAGTGAATAGTGTCAATACTAAATTACTCTCTTTAACTACTTTTGTTGTGTAAGT
>JH720035.1:110355-204101 GCA_000231845.2 Tetrahymena malaccensis 436 | reverse complement strand
TTAATATCCAAGCTCAATCCTTTGTCTAGATTGTACTTCTATTTATTTTTACCTTCACCTAACTTTTTGAAATTTTATTCGATAGGCTCATCATCATTGTTAATCTTTGTGGGTTCTGATACAGGATAACTTTATTCTTGTAATTAAGGCTAAAAGTAATTTTATTGATAGTTTTAATTTTAATTTGAAGGAGAAGAACTTGATTTATTTCCCATTTTATATTTTCAAAGTAGTTTTTTATTTTAAATTTTAGAATTATGTTTTTAATTTGTATTTTATTATTTATAACTTACTTAGGCTTAAAAAATATCTTTTAAATAATGAATTATTACAAGAGATGGTTATTAATCTGATGAATTAGCTTCACCAAAAATTAATAGAGACACTATTTGTTAAACTCTATTTCTTATGAATTCTTTTAAATGAAATTTTAATTAAATTTTTCTCCTTAATAACAATATATTAATTATTAATTAATTATATACCTTAGCTTAAGATTAATGACTTTTGACTGGTTTGTTTTCTATTCTTTAAAACTTAGATTTAGAACAAAAATTTTCTTTGAAAAATAAAGAAAAGAATAATAAATGAGCACAATATTTAGACAAAAATGATAAATTTTTAAAACTAAATAAATATATTCATATTTTTAAACTTATGACGTTTTGATAAATAAAAGTTATAAAGACTGTTATTTATAAGAATAATATTTTTTTAATTTTGTATGTAATAGAAGAAAAAAGTGTATAGAAAAATAAATTATATTTCAATACAAAAAAACCTAATGAATTAATTTTGTTATATATTGATAAATAATAAAAATTCATATAGACACTTAAATTAAATATCTACTAACACTTTCTTTTTAAATAATTATTTAAATATGTAGTCATTCATTAAAATAAATTTTGATAATAGCTTAAATATTAAATATTTATTTATTTTATTTAACTCATATTTTTTTATTGAGAAAATAATTTATTTTAGATTTAAAAATCACATTATTAACATCAGAAATTTTAAAATTTGTGCAATTTAATTTTTATAATCAAAAACTAGTTTTTTTTGAGAATTAGCTTGAGTTATTAATTAAAGTTTATATTAGATTAAAACAAATAATAATTTTAATAATTTTTTTAATAAAATATACAAAGTTGTTAGAATGAATCAGGAATAAAATGAATTTTAGTAGTCTTATTAAAATATAATACTGAACTAGAAATAAATAGTTTATTCATTTATTATTATTGTTATTCATAATTGATCCAAATATTTTATTTCTTTGTTCAAGCATTTGCTCTAATTTATTAATTGTTTCTTCTTTGTATTTAATTTCTTCTTTCAATCTTATAATTTGCTGATCTTTTTTCATAACAACAACTTTAACTCTGCTTTCTACATCTTCAAGAGACTTAGAATGCTTATCTTCTATTTTTTCTAGTTCTAAGTTGTGATCAGCACCCATTTGAGTAAGAGTTTTATTTAGCACCAAAATTTAATCATGAAGTTTTTATATCTCTAAAGTCATTTCTCTCCTTATATTTTCTTCATGTATTTTTAAAAGATTTTTTTAAGAAAGTAGCTGCGCTTCAAGTTCTTTTATTTCTTTTCTCAGGTCTTTATTTTCTTTTTCAGATTTTTCAAGGCTATTTTATACATCTAAAAGCTTTTTCGTCAAAGTCTGTTTGATATAAAAAAAATAATTTTATTTAAATTAATATTTAAAAAATATTCATACATCCATATTTTCCTTAATTTGGTTTTTGGAAAGCGATGTTTATGCATTTTAATCTTCGTAGTAGCTCAATTCTCTTTTTAATTCTTTAATTTCACTACGATGCTCTTGTTACAATTAAGATATCTTTTACTCATATTTTGATGCAATTTATTTTTCTAAATTGACATTTTCTTCTGTTATTTTATTAATTACAACTTCTATTTAAAAATCTCTTTCCTTTTCTAGCTTTTTTCTAATTTCTTATGTTTTTTTAGTCAACTCATCATTTTATTTTTGAATTTGCTTTTCCATCCACTTTTCTTGCTCAATTTTAATTTATTCTCTTTATTATTATAAGGATTGCTTGCTGTCATATTTGCACTCATCCATTTTAGATTGCATTTCGTTTTTCAGCTTTTTTATTTCTTCTATATGGTCTTCTTATATTTCCTTTATTTTTTTTAAGAAGTAGTCATTCTCTTCTCTCCTTTTATCTTCTAATTCTTTAATTTCGGATTCATAATTTTTCTTCATTCTTTCCCTATCTTCTTAATAGTTTGTTTCTATTCTTTAGATTTACTCTTTTGTTTTTTCAGTCTTGAAAGACCTCTCTTTGCTTATCAATTCTTCAGTTTCCATCATAATCTTGTCCTTGTAAGTTCTAAACTTTTATTCATATTCTTCTTAAACGTTTTATCTTAATTCGTTGATTTATTTTTAATGCTTTTCTTCAAGCTTTTTGATTTCAATTTTATTTCTGTTGATGATTCTTTCTATTTCAGGCTCTAGCCCTTTAATAGTGACTTCTTTAATTTCATTTGTTTTTTCATTCATCCATTTTTCTTTCCTTTGCTTTTCTGCTGCGAACCATGCTTCCTTTTACAACTTTAAACAATAAAGATTAAATTTCAAGATATTAAATATATAAAACTAAAGAATTCTACTTTAAGATCTTTGATATACTTTTCTTTCTATTCTTTCTCAAATGCAAGTCTTCCTTCTTCCATAATTCTGTATTTTTCAGTTAAATCCTCAACTTATGAATTCAATTCTTTCTTGTCTAAGATAAGCTAATCTATAAATTATAAATGTCTCTCAATTACTTATTCTAATTCTTCTTTTTAGGTGCTTAGTCTATTTTCATAATGGTTTCTTAATTCATTTTCTATATGAAATTTTAAATAGATAAAATAACATTTTTAGATTAAAACTTGCTTATCCATATTAAATTAATTTACCTTATTCAACGCATTTTTTTTATTCCTGCGAAAGCAATTCTCTTAGCATCTCTACTGTATTATTAGCCTCATCCAATTCTAGTTTAGTTAATTTTAAATCATTCGCTTATTGATTGAATTTACTAAGCTGGCTTTCCCATTCCTCTAATTTTTTCGATTCTGTTTCTCTTAATTAAATATCATCATCAAATCTTTCGTCATTTATATTTTTGAATTTAGTCATTTCACCTCCGTTTTTGCTTTTTCCTTTCTTGTTAAAATACTACATTGAATTCTCAAAATCAGATTCGCTCATATTAGATTCACTTTCAACATTCTCAAGAAATTTATGCAAATTTTTAATCTTCTCTGATGTATATTATGAAATAGAATTACTATCACTGCCTTTATTACTTGCCCCATAGTTCATATATTTATTTATTTTCCTTTCTAACCTAATTTTATCTTCAGTCATTGCTTAAAATATTTTGCTAGTTATTAAATTGAAAATATTGCTTGTTTAAAATATTGGATTGCAGCTAGTGCTAAATTTTGCGAATTAATTAATTTGATTTAATTTTTGAAAAAAAGATTTAATAACCAACAATGATGAAAAGAAAATTTTAAAATATTGTTTAAAGTGTGCATTAGTATTTAAAAAGAGTATTCAAAGTTTTAATGTAAAAAATATGATAAATTGAGCTGGCAAATTTAATATAGATAATCAATAAATACTAAACTTACAAAAAACATGCATCAATGCTCAAAAAATATTATTTTTAAGAATATGAAACCTATTTTATTTTAAATGAAATTTTCATATAAAAGATTTTTCAAAAGTTTGATAGCAACAAAGATTTTAGTTTTCTTTCTAAAGAATTAATTTCTTATTAAATCAAATTGTATTAGTCTACATTAAACTCATATTTAAGATAAAGCTTCTCTACTTATTTATTCTTAAGGTAATCATAGAAACCTTCATTTGAATAATCCTAAAAGTACTTAAAAAAGTGAGTGTTCAAGTATATAACACCAGCAGAAGTTAAGAAATAGGCCATAGGTTCTACAATATCCCAACTCCAAACATGATAAGTACCAAATCCAACAAAGCAAAATTATCCTAAAATGTTTATTTTTAGATGAATATATTAATTAATTCAAAAATAAAATTGAATCATCAAATAAATATTTACCTACTAAAGCAAAAAGACCAGCACTCATCTTTCTCTTTACTTACTTGTGACCCTATTTAAAGTTAAAAATAAATTTTAGAATAAAAAGTCAATTTGAATTGTTTATGCTTTGATTGAAATAAGATCAAAAATTTAGATTGGTGAACATATTTGTTATAATTTAAATTTTAAAAACTTTATAATCAAAATAAAAAAAAATTTAATTTGTTTTGAAATTATTTTTTTTAATTTAGTTTCTCATTTTGTTTTAATTTATTTAAATTTTGATTTTGTTGCTAAATAGTTTGAGAGATCTACAAATTTATGTAAAAACCGCTGTTTGTTTGGTAATGTGTTTATTTATGTTTAATTAATTATTTGCTTGAAATAAATTTTGATTTATTATATTTACTATGTTATCGATAATGGCTTTTTGTTAAGACATTTAAGAGTGAACTTTTTGGAGTTCTTGGTAGCGTAGCATCAATGATGTTTCATATTCAGTGTGTTAGTTTTTATTTGTTGGAAGTGCCTCAATCATGCTTTTAACTAAATCACTTTTATTTATGAGAAGTCTTTTATCTGGTTGTTAAGATTCATCTGAAAATATTTCTTATCCTGTTTTCATACGCACAATTGTATCTACTCTATTAAGATAGTTGATAATAGTTTGCTTTTAAATGTAGCTGAGGTTAATGTCCTTGCAGTATTTATCTATTTTTTAATATTCATTCTTTATTTCAACATCTTAGTTATAAACCAAAAATAGGAGCTTATTTGTTAAGTCACAAATGTAAAAATTAGATCCTTCTAAATCATCAAGCATAACCGTTTCTGATAATTCCTTTTTATCTAAAGTGTAAGCACGTAAATCTCCTTTAATTTTGTATTGCTCTCTAATACCTTCTAAAAGATCTCCGATATTTCCCTCAGAATCTGTTTGTAAAATGGTTACTTTTTCTTCTTGCTAGTTAGCAAAAAGTACTTCAATTTCAAACAAATCTTCGTTTTTGCGTGACATAATTATTTTGAAAGGATTTTTAAAATTCAAATCCTTTTGAATAGCAGCAAGAGAAGAAAATGCTTAGTGTACTGGAAAATAGAAAAGCTTTTAGTTATAGAGGCTTTTCTGAGTATGCTTGAGTATATTACGCAAAATCATTTTAATGTTCCTATAAATTTTTCAAATTATTTATTGTTAATCTAAGAATAATCAATTAGAAGGTAGGTAGAGTATTTTATTTAAGTTTATTATTTATATCCTCTCTGTTTAAAAAAGAAATCTTGTTTATTTTAATTAAAAACTAACTAACTAGCTAGTATTTAAATAAATAAATACCTTTCTCCAAATTATCATAAATAAATACCTAAAATAGAATTATAAAAACAGTTGATTATTATTTTTAATAAGGTAAATGATTTTAAATTGTATTTATTTAAAATAATTTTACATAAATTAAAATAGAGATATGAAATATTTTGATATAATTATGTTATTATATACATAATTTTATTTTTTTAAAATGAAATAAATTATTTCTTCTAAAAACAATAATTATCATAATAATTTTCTTTTAAAAGAAATAATTATCATAACAATTTAACAAATAAAATAATTTATAATGAAAAAATTTTATATAAATTTAAAGTCATATTTATTTTGTAATAATAAATAAGTATTCATTATTCTTCATTAGTCAAAGTATGATTTGTTTATTTGCTTATCGTAAAATACAAGTTATTTATTTAAGACAAAAAGATCATTACAACCTTTGTTAAAAAACATTTATCAAATATAAAAGCGAATTAAAATATTTAAATATTTAGATTTTAAATTTTACATTTCCTAACGTATATTAATTCCTTTTCTAAGAAATGAAATAAATAGCAAGTGATATCAAACATGCTATTTAAAATTCTTTTTAGCGAGAAATAAATTACTTGTTATATCATTTATATGTAATTTTTACATTTTATCTTTTGAAAAAAACAGCAAGATCTGTGATGAATTACTAAATTAATCAATATTTCTAACACCTTCAAATAGTAAAGAGCAAAAAGAAACTAGCAAATAAAAAAATAAATTAACAAACAAACAAACATAACCTGCATACTTTTTTAAATTAAAAAATTAAATTTTTGAAAGCATTATAAATTAAAAAAAGAGATTTTTTCATTTAAATAAGCAAATCGAAATAATTAGTAGATAGGGTTTTATTTGAGCAAATAGTTTAAAAAACTGTAAATATTCATAAGATAGAGAGTAAAATAAATACATGGGAGCAGGAGATTCTAAGGTAGACTTTGGTTAGTTATAAATTGAGCACTACAGAAAACCAGGCTTGAATGATCAAGAAATCTATTAATTATATTAAATTTTTTAAGGGCTAGGACCAAACAAGGAAGGACTAGTTAAAGCCTCTAAAGTAAAGCAATAGTATTAAGAGTCTATGAATAAGAAGGATTTCGACTTGCAAATTGGAAATTTAGAATACTTGGATTGGAATACATTCTTCCATATTATGAGCAATGATATTATTGAAAAAAAATAAAGATTTGGAGATGTCCAATTTGACACTTCTGCCAATGATGTTGGATGTGTATTTTGTCCTTACACTGTTGACAAGAGATAATAATGAAAACTTTTAATACTAATTTATTGAATCAGCAGCTAAAAATGTTTGCAGAAACCAAGTAAAATTATAGCAACTACAAATAAGATAGATTTTAATGAATTATTTGAATCAATAAGAAAAACAAAAATAGCACTGAGCAAAACATAAAAATAATAATTAAATATGAAAAAAAAAAAAGAATTGAAATGAATTAATAAAATAATTTCTTATTAAATACCTACAATACCTAATTAATCAGTTGATTTATAAATAATTTTTTCATATATTATCATTTGAGTATACGAGATTATTATATTTATAATTGAGTACAAATTTCTCTTCAAATTAATTAACTAAATCTCCAAAACAAAAATATCCTTTATATTCTATTATATGTGCATACATTACTTAGCATTCAAAATATTTTCATTTATTTCTTAATTTGCACTATTTTTATAATATTTATAAATTTAATTCAAAAACTTCTTTCTTTTCATTCATAATTAATTCAGCATAAAAAATATCTTTATTTTTTTCAAAAATTTTGATTTTAATTTAATGTTAATGTTTTTGATAGTTTTCATTCAGTCAAAATACACTTTTATATCAACTAATTTGCTAATAAGATAGAGTAAAATATGTCATTTGATATTATAATTACTTATTTTACTTTATTTTATATTTAATTTAAAAAAAAATGGAAACAGTCATTTATTTTGTAAGATTAAAATGAGAACAATTTCTACTTTTGTTAAATATTACTTTTTATATATAATAATAAATAATTAGAATTAAAAACATTCTTTATTACAACCACAAATTTACAATAAATCTTAACTATTTAAAAATCAAAATAAAAAGATAATAAAACTGAAAGATTATCAGCAAAGAAAATATTTTTATTTAATCTTGAAAATATTATAATATGCAATCTTCAAGTGTTTAAAATTCTAATTCAAAAAGTAGTTTGAATTTAAACTAAATTAGAAAGTTGTAATTTAATCACGAGTAAACTCCATATCCTAATATTAATAATTGCTAAATTGATACTTTACAAATAATAAAAAAGATTGAAAAATAAGCAAAAGATAGCGATTAATATAACTGGATACAACTAAAATATATAAAAAAGAAGAAGAAAAATTAATTTATTAATTTATACATAGAAAAGCCTTTTAAATCTGAATTTATTTATCATATTTCTGGAAATATTCTTACTGAAATAAACCCTGATGAAAATAATAGCTATTAAATATGTGTTAGGTAGCTAGAGAAAACAGAATAATTTTATACGATCTATCCTTAAAATATAAAATATTTAACTGATTTGCAGTATATTATATTTTTGCTGCAAAATGCTTAGTGCTAAGACTCTTATAATGCAAGTTTATTTTTATTATAGTATTAAAGTGTCATAAATAATTAGAAGGAACTTTGCAGAAGATTAAAGTAGGAATTAGATGAGGAATAATAGCTTAACTTACTAGAAGAAAGAAGAAAATTTAAAAATGAAATTGTTAAACACCATATAGAGTAAAATCTAAAAGATGAACATTTTTATATTATTTCAAATGTTAGCATGAGCATTCATGATGAAAATTCATATTTAGAGTATGTTAAATTCAGTAAAGGTCTATTTTATATCTTAGGTATTGAGTAAAAAGGTACAGAAAATATGCTATTCAAGCAACATATTCTCTTCTTGATGCTTTTACCTTAATATAGGAAACTCCATTTTGTTAATTAAGTTAAGAGGTATCTTAATTTCGATTTAAAAAAATAAACTACTTATAATTTTGCTATATAAACCATAGACGAGATATAAATAGCATGCAGCTTAGAATCTTATTCAATCCCTATATAGTATCCACAAAAGTTAGTCATTAAAAACTAAGAATAATTCAGCGTTTCTATGGACAGCATATAAATTACGATATTTAACATACCTCTTGAATAAATTTAAAAAGTTTTAAAGCAAAGATAATAGTAAATTGATCATCCTTTTGAAGATTTCGAATATTCTATGCTGAGCTAAATATTTATTGAAAAGTATTACACAAATAAAGAATAAAAGGTTAAAGAAACAGAAGACTTAATAAAAAAATTACAAAAATAGTAAATGGCTGAATATCTTTCAAAAAATGAGCAAAAGAGAGCTTCTTACAAACCAATAAAAGATATCAATATTTGAAAAACAAATAAGAAAAGGTAGTTAGTTATTAAGTAAGTAGCCATAAAATATGAACAAACACTAAGCTTAAACAAAAAAAAATTATTATTAAACTTACTTAAATAGTTAAATTAAAAATAATAATTAACATTTTTAGAAGAAAAAAAAATAAAAAAATAATTTTAAAAAATAAACAAATATAATTCATAAACTTAAATAATTTTTTTAGGGTTGTATGTAGAAAATAAATATTTATTCAAATATTAAAATTATATTTTCATCAATTTATTTATTTAGGCATATTAAAAAATTGAATTTATATTCCACATTTAGAAATATTTAAATTAATTGTAATTTAAATTTATCAAACATCAATTAGAGAATACCAATATAAAATAATCCAAATATCAAAATAGTTCGTTTGAATAGAAAATTTCTGATCAAAAAAAAAAAATCATAAATTTAAAATCAAAGTGATTGATTGTAATTTTTAAGATGTATTAAAAATTATGTAAAAAAACTCATATTTTTTAAGAAAAGGTAAATAAAATCTTTTTGTATTTTTTGGATGTAGGACAAATAAAAATTGAGCTCATTCTTCAATAGTAAAAGAGTAACTACAATATCTTTAGCTCTTTTAACTCTAGCAGTCACTGCAGTAGCGTACACTATATCTTTTCAAGACTTTGAAGTATGTTTGAAAAATTAACAAATGAAATTTGATTGTGATCAGTTTTCTGATTTTAAATAAAAACTTGAGTGCAAAAGGTATCTAACGTAAATAAAAACATCAATAAAATTAGATGAAGCTTTTCAGAGAGGTATTGATGCTTTTGAATCTAAATTTTATAAGTTAAAATAAACAATAAATTTTTCAAGAAGGATTAGAAATCTACCCTATGGTTTTGAAGAAAACTTTTTAAAAATTTTAGAATTTGCCTAAGATAATGAAGAATTTTTCACCAAAATATTTAAGCCAACTTATTTGTATTGCCTCAAATATAAATGATTTAACTAGTTTGTTAAAAAATATTTAAAAAATAAAAACATAAATAAATAGATTTATTTGTAATAAATTTAATCTTGTTTTCTTGTCAAAAATTAATATCTTTTTTAATATTTAATCCTTTGCTATTTGTAAATAATACTTTTAAAATCATGAAGTTTAATTTGTTTTTAAACCAACATTTAAAAAATAAAATAAAGTGAAATATTTTCAAAAAAAATCGATAAATTAAATTTGGACATTTTTATGGATAAAAGGAAATAAAATGAAATTTAAATTATTTTTTTTATCTCTATCAATTTTTTATCTAGTAATTTTTGATGTGTTTTAATTAATTTATTTTTTGTTGGTAGAAAATAAATATGATAAAAGATTCTTATTTATTCAAGTAAAATACATAAAAAGATGAATAAGTAGCCAAATTTATTTTATAAAAGAATAAATTAAAATTGAATAAGTACTTAAAATAGTTAATTTAAATAAATAATTTATTAACATATTTCTTAATAAGTAATCATATAATAAGATGCAAACATATTAATTAATATTTGTAATTTAAAACCTATGTTCATAGATTTTTAACTACAACTAATTTTAACAATTTTCTCTTAAATTTCAGTAAAGGAAAATAATTTAATAATAAGTCTGACTCATACTCACCTTACTCTTGATAACACAAGTAGTTTAAATTTTTTAAACATGTGATGTCTTAAAATAAATCATATTCAGATAAACAATAAGGATAGCTTATTTTATTTTGAAGAAATATATTAATATTTTTTATTATTAATTAATAAATATAAATTATAAATTACTGTAAGTAAAGGAACAGGTTGGACAACTACTTGCAATTGTTTAATGTTATTTGCTTTTCAAATCTTTATTTTTAGCTAACTACTGTATTACAGTAGCATGTATTTCTAATAATTTTAAATAAAATACTGTGTTTTAGAAATAAGAAACTTATTTTAGCTTTAGTGAAAATTTAAAAATTTAAACTAATTGTAATAAAATAAACTAAACTTTGAATTAAAAAAAGCATCTGTTTGATAAAAGTTATGGAATTTTTATACCTTAAATCCATAGAAAAATAGTTAAGATTTTTACAATTTCCTATTTCATTAATTAAGTTAATAAAATAGCAGCATTACAGAGTAGTTTACCTTTAAGGTTAATTATTAAAGATAATTTAAACAAACATTATTTTGTTAATTAACATTATATATTTTACGATAAATTAAGGATTAATTTATTCAGAGATTTAATTTTTCCTAAATATTAACCTAAAAATAGCCCATCTTAAATATCTAAATGGTTATCTCTATAAATTAGTTTATTTTTGATATATAATAAAAAAGGGTATGCAAAAAAAAAATTAATTGTAAAAAAAAGAGTAAAACTAAATTTAAATAAATAAATTGTAACTTTTTAAAGATTAATATTTTACTGTAAATTCAAGTGTAAGGATTTAAGTTTCTTGCAAAACTATAGCTGAGATATTACAAAACTTATGTTAGAAAGTAAATCTAATCTTTTAATAAAAAATAAAATAAATTTTCTAAATTATATTTTAATATTATTTGGCATATTTGATAAAATTGATAAGTAATTTTAAATATTAATACAATTCTAAATATGCTAATAATTTATTATCTATCTTTTTTTTCTCAAAAAAATATTATAAGTTAAATATACAATTTTGATTGAGCAAACTATGATAAGAAATTAGCTTAACTAATATGATTTCAAAAATTAGAAATATTAAAGAAAAAAGCTTAAATTAAATGGTAAAGAAATATTTTTCCTTATTGAAATAAAGTAAAATTTACTTTTTAATTACCCTAAAATAATTTTTTTTTTAAATTAAAAATTAATTGATTTGTAATCATATACTTATAGAGTAAAATTTACTAACATGTCCATTAATTTTTTAAGTAATTCAAGGTAATAAAATTTAATTTTGGAATAAATTTAATGTTTATTTCATTTTATACTTTTTAAAATAATACTGTTAAAAAATGTTAATTTGTATAAATTAAATATATATGGCTTACGATAAATCTAGGTTGAGTTATTCCAAATTTGTTAACAAACTGAGCCCATATGCTAAAGGTTTGATGTTCAAATTAATGTTTTCTCTTTTTTAAATGATAAAAATTTTTATTAAAATATTGCTATAACTTTTATTTGCTTTTAAGAGAGGAAATTTTATTAATTTTAAATTTAAATAATTATAAACTAAACTAATTAATAAATGTACGATAAATTTAGGCTAAGTTCTTTTAAATTTTTAGCTTCTCTTAATCCTTTGCCTAAAGAATCTATATTTTATGATTTGATGCATCTTTTTAATTATTAAAGTAATTTTTTTTAAGTTAAACTTTACAATTAAATATTTATTAAGAGATATTTATGATCCAAAAAATTATTTGATTAAATGAAAAATATTTATTTAATTTATTTCTTATTAAAAGTAAAAAAATCAAATATAATTTTGAATTTTAAATCTCCCTCAATTAATACATTAGTGGATTTATATTCTAAGTTAATAAAAATAATTTATCTTACGATAAGTCTATACTAAATTAAGTCAAATGTTTTAACTCTCCAAATAATTTAGCAAAATCTCCTAAGCCATAATTTTCACATATCCAACGTAAACTATTATATCTTTTTAGATTAAAAAATTATATAAAATAATTTAATTATCTTTCATTAAATTAAAATTTAGTTTAATTAACCAAATAATTTATATTCATCCTCTTTAAATTCTAATAGTGATAAAAATATTTACTTTAAATCCAGATCTAGCTTTTTAAGTTTCTGGCATTTACTAAGGGAAGAGATCAAGGTAAGTGGAATATTTATTTGACAAGTTTTATTGCTTTTAATTAACAATATTTTTATTTATTTAAAAAATATTATTTTCATTTTTTACCTGGTTTTACATTTAATTTTTTCAATTTCATCGAATGTTAAATATCCAATATGATTATTGCTAATAAATAATATTTATAATTAACAATTAGAATTTATGATAAGCATAATTCTTACCTAAAATCTAAGTTTAAATTCTCTAAATTAGCTAAGTTTTCTATTTGTTTTCCAATTTAGTTTACCATTTTTGTATTCAAGCCACTTTTGCTTTATTTTAAAAGTTATTTTTATTATTAAATAATAGTAATATTTTTTCTAAATTAAAATTATTTTTATAATAATAATCATATAAAAACTTTATTTTAAAATGAATATTTAAAATTAAAATCTTCTTCAATCATTCCCTAGGTTTTACTTCATGAGGTATGATTAAATATTAAAGAGAAATGTATATTTTTTTGATGTTTAAAGCAAAAGAATAAAAATATTTACTTAATTTATAAGCTTAAATTTCTTAGATTTATCATATTTTTCAAATTTAGACTGAAAGATTATTTGCTATATGATTAGTAAAATTGATCATCGTTTTTCAATTAAAGGTGTAAAGATGTAACGCTTTTGTTTTCTATCTACATAACAATACCTCTTATATTTGGATGAGGGCTTATTTATTTAATTTCTTCACGATTAAGTATTTTGAAGTAACTTTATTAAAATTATATATTGATCTTATAATAAATTTTATGAAGGAATTTTGAGAAAGTGAAATTTATTACATAATAAGCTAAAGAATTTAAAGATTGCTGCAATTTTCAACTCCTTATCCTAATACTAAAGTGTTTTTTTCATCATAAAAACAATCTCTAATTATAAATTAAATCAAAGTCATTTAAAATGTAAAAAAAATTATTATTTTAAAATTAATTTTATTGAAATTTATTACAATAAATAAATATGTAGTAAGAGCTTTAAAATAATATATAAATTCAATGAATAGAAGACTAAAATTTACAATTCAACTTAAAGGCAAAGTTCTATTAATTTCTAGCATTTTTTTAAACTAGCAAATAAGTTTATCATATCGTTTTCATTAAAATCATTACCCCTATTAAATTTAACTAGTATTAATAAAACTCAAATAAACGAAAAAAGCAGGTAATTTTACATAAAATTCAGTTGAAGCTTCGTAATATTTTGGCAGTTCTCAAAGCTTATTATTAATCTTGAAATATCTTCGTTTTTAATTTAGTTATTCCTATCCATTTTTAAAAAAATTATCAAAAAAATAATAAAATGATATTTCTAGATATTTCAAGAAGTAGTTTTTTTTTTAAAGTAAACCTTAAATCAATGTTTAATGATGAAACGTCTTTCAAGTTACTTATTATCAAACTTAGCTTAGACACGTATAAGCAATCTTAATGCATTTATTCTTTGCTATTTTCCTTTTGTAGCTGTAAGTTTAATTCTATTAAACTATTTAGTTTTTCTAAACTGTCTTTTAATAATGAAAACACAATTTCTTTCAAATTGGCATTTCTAATTTAAAAATATGTGTTATTAATTAAAAAAATATTAACAAATGTCAGTTTTTTCTAAATAAACTGCCTTTCTCATTTCAAAATTCTAATTGAAATAAATTTTATATAGTATTAATTTATTAAAGTTGAAAGAATAGCAAAAAATTTAAAGTAAATTATGAAGTAAGAATTATGCTTTATTCATATTTTTTGTAATTAGATAAAATATTAAACATTGTAAACGAAAGTGTTTTTTACTTGAGTTTGAGAGTTAGTATTGAAAGATTAGCATACTTCGCTAATACTAAACCTATTATTGAAGCATTTTACTTGTATTATTAATTATCTATGCTTTAAAAATTAGAATATTTTGTTTAAAATATGAAAGAAAAACAATTGATTGATAAAATGAAAAGATTAATTAAAAAAATTATTAGAGAATGAGTAAATTGATATAATATATTTTAGCTTAAACAATAAGTATGAAAAAAAAGGAATATATTATTTTCTTAATTCTTGTCTTTAAAAATAAAAGTCAAAACAAATTAATATAAATAAAAGCTAATTATACTTAATCAAAATTGTCAAATATGAGAGATCATTAAAATTTTCTAAATAAGGGCTTAAGTCTGCAATATCTTATTAATTTATTTTGTTTTTGCTTATTTTTTAAGATAATTTAATAAGAAAATAAAATTTAATGTAAAAAGTAAACTTTATAATTTTACCTTATTTTAATATCAAGTTTTTAGTGAGTGACTAGCTCAGAGCTTATCTACTTTAATTTAACAAAAACGAATGTAAAAATCTTAAAATGATAAATTAATTACATTTTAAAACTCGTTTAATCTTATTCTTTTTTATTATTTGTTCATTTTTGTTTTTTTGAATATTGATTTTCATAAAATTAATTATCAATATAATAGATAATTTATTTGACTTTTTAATCATTTATTAGTTAAAAAGAACAAATAGTCAAAAAATTAAAAATTAGGATTATAAATTATTTATTGAATTATTGGTATTAAAGCTTTATTCGAGCTTTATTATCTATTTCTGACAATCGTTTTTCATATATTCTTTTATTACAACTTAGGATAAAAATCAATTTCAAAAAGGGTGGTTATAATTATCCTTCGTTAGTCAGAGCATTATTTGTTTATTTGGGGTTCATAAATTAAAAAAATAGATGTTTTCATTTTAATAAGTAAATCTAAATAATTAATACATAGGGTTTTATTTGAGCAAAGAGTTTAAAAAATGTAAGTTTTTGAATTTAATTTAATGTTAATATTTTTATAGTTTTTCATTGGTCAAAATATACTTTTGCATCAACTAGTTCGCTAACAATATAGAGTAAAATACAAAGTTTTAGTGCAAAGATAATAATAAATGGATCACCCTTTTGAAGATTTCGAATATTCTATTCTGAGCTAAATATTTATTGAAAAGTGTTAAACAAATAAAGAAAAAAAAGTAAAATAAGCAGAAGAACTAATATGAGAATAGTAAAAATAGTAAATGACTGAATATCTTTCAAAAAACAAGCAAAAGAGAGCCACATACAAGCCAATTAAAAATATTTATATTTGAAATACAAATAAAAAAAGATATTTAGTAATTAGGTAAGTAGCCACTAAATTTGAACAAAATCTAAGATTAAACGAAAATTATTAAATCTTTATGAAACTTAAAATAAGTTAAATAGTTAAAATTAAAAATTATAATTAACATTTTTAGATGAAAAACTATAAAAAATAAATAATTTTAAAAAATAAGCAAATATAATTCATAAACTTAATTAGTTTCTCTAAAATTGTATGAAGAAAATAAACATTTATTCAAATATTAAAATTATATTTTAATCAATTTGCTTATTTAGAGAAATTTAAAATATTTTAATTATAAAATTTATTTGAAAAATTCATAAAAAATATTGAATGGCAAAATATAGTTTTTATGATGATAACCCTTTTTATCATAGCTTATAAAATTAAAATTAAAAATTTAGTCAAATAATGATAAAATTTTAAATTAATTTGATAATAAATATGATAGAATCTTTTTATTTTATATTTTTTTATTTTCAGATCTAAAATAATAGTAGAATTTGCTTAAGAAAAGCGGAATTCTTTACCAAAGTATTTAAACCTACTTAATAGTATTATATCCATATAAATGATTTAATATATATACATTGAAAGACTTTAAATTAAAAATAAATAATGTTTTCTAAATTTTTTTATTCATTTTAGATTTAAAATAAATATTACAAAATTAAACTAAAATATAAAATAATATTTTCAAAACAAATTCACATCACATTTTAGCATTTTTAAAATATACTATTTTAATTTTATAAAATTTAAATAAATGCTCATATTTTTCTTGAAAATCAAAAAATTAAAGTAAGAAAAAACTCTACAAATACTGTTGAATTATCTATCTTATATTAATTAATTTTTGTTGCAAAAAACAAAAATGATAAAAGATCCTGACTAATTGAACTAAAATATAGAATAAGAAGAGGAAGTAGAAGTAGGAGCTCCCTATTAAATAGAAAATATAAACATATAAAATGAGATAAATATATTCAGATATTTTAAATAAAGCAAAAATTTGGTTCAGTAATATTTGAATGATATAAAAATTATAATTGACAAAAGATATGATCTTAAAAACACTCAATCGCATGGTAATTACAAGGCATATGATAATAAAACTCACTAACTTGTTATAATTACAGATTATTAAGACTTAAAATATTATAATAAATCTTCCTTGAAAAAATTTTTAACAGGAATTGAGATTTAAAAATTTTTAAATCATGAAAACATATAAAAAATATATGATTTCAATATTATTTCCTATCCTTAAATGGAAAATATGTATATTGCCTCTGAATTTATGGAAACAAATTTATATTCAATTATAATTTCTTAGCAGTAGCTAACAGATGATCATTTAAAATACTTTATGTATTAAATACTAAGAGCTTTACACTACATTCACTCTGCTAATATAATGTTAGGTTTTTTATATCCTAAATAAATTCTAATAAATTAAGATTGCTTAATAAAAATATCAGATTTTACTAGGTGCATTTGTATTCCAAACAAACAATTAATTGATTAATTTGAAAGAAATGTTTATATGTCTCCTGAATATATCATTGAATAAATATGCACAAAAAAATCAGATATTTGGTCAGCTGGTTGCATTTTTGCAGAATTAATCAATAGAGTAAAGCTATTTCATGGATAAACTAGCATTTCATAAATAATTTCAATTCTTTAACTTTGTGGTAAATAAAGTGAGGATGATTTGAAATTTTTTTCTAAAAGTAAATAAGAAAAACTATTGAAACTTATGCCATAATAAGAATAAATATAATTGTAAATAAAATTTCCTAATACTAATCCTCTAGCATTAGATTTGTTGAGTAAAATGCTTACATTTAATATAGAAAAAAGATTCGATGCCCTTTAATGCTTATAGCATGAGTATTTAGCTGAATTATATGACCCTGAATTAGAATTTACTTGTGATTAAGAATTCGATTGGAGTTTTTTAGATTAAGAATTAACAGATGAAGATATTAAAATGAGATTATATAAAAATTAACTATTTTTTTAATAAAATTGAAATCCAAACAAATATATTATATGAGAGAGAAGTGTCCTATTTTTATTAAAAAGTAATCTTCATTTTTATATTACTCCTACCTATTTGATATTTACAATTTATCTTCATACTTTATTTAAAATCACTCACTTCAATTAAAATTAAATTATTTATTTATGATGTATTTTATTGAAACTAAAATAAAGATAATTTTTTTAAAGATTTGTTAATTAATGAAGTAATACAATTTTATTTAAGCATTTTATCACATGAAATTTAATTAATTATTGATTTATTTATTGAAGTTATATTAAAAATTTTAACAATAAAATATAGAGAGAAGTGTCCTATTTTTATTAAGAAGTAATCTTCATTTTTGTATTACTCTTATTTGATATTTACAATTCATCTTCATACTTTATTTAAAATCACTCACTTCAATTAAAATTAAATTATTTATTTATGATGTATTTTATTGAAACTGAAATAAAGATAATTTTTTTAAAGATTTGTTAATTAATGAGATAATACAATTTTATTTAAACATTTTAGCACATGAAATTTAATTAATTATTGATTTATTTATTGAAGTTATATTAAAAATTTTAGCAATAAAATTAAAATATTTATTTAGACACTTTAAAAACTCAATTTTAAGTTTTTTAAATTTTAGCATTTAATTGATAACTACTATTCCTTAGCTTTACTCTTGAATTTTATGATTGTTATTATACAAAAGATATATTTACTTTGTTATCGTTTTTATTAATATCATTACACCTCATTCTCTCTGAGTCTCTATTTAAGCAAAACTAATCGTCCTAAAATTAATTATCAAATTATATTTCATCATTTTTTGTTAAATTTGGAGATTAAACACTAGATTTTTTTAGTGATGCTCCATTACTGCTTACATAAGATCCCAAACTAATTTTTCTAACGCAAAATGATTCTAAATTGTTATGATCAGATGTGGGGCTAATATTTTATTTGTTTTCTGAAGAATTTTTTTTCTAGATTTCAGAGTTTCTACTTGAAACCTAGGATTTTTCAAGTTTTTTGCTAAGTAGAGTATTATTAAATATTTGAGAACTATTTTTTCTTGAATTTTATTTGAATTCTTCCACTGTTTAAACATCTGATTATGAAAAAATATTCACTTTACTTGGTATTTTTTTTTGAAAATTTTATGTCATAATTTAATATTTCACAAACTAGCTATTTTGCATATCATCTTTCTTAAATTTATTTTTACTTACATTTGTCTATGGTCTTTTTTAAACTAAAATATTTGGACTCAGTTGAAGTTTTTCTGTTATTTAACTTGTCGTCTGTTGATAATTCAAATTTTTATCTTTTTAAAGTTTAGAATTTACGTTGTTTGCATTATTTAAAGGATTATTATTTTTGTTATTTAGCTAAGCGAAGTCATTAACATCAATAGGTATTATATTCAAATAGGATTCATAATTTACTATAGGCTTAATATTGTTAATATTATTGTTAAAGCTATTGTGATTTGGTGACTGCTAATAAGAGAGATATTTTGATTGTTAAATCAAATTTTTTTTGACTGCATATCTACACTCTAAATTAAAATCTAATCTTTCATCTTCATCTTCTTGTGATGCTAGTGAATTTACTGCAGCAAAGTTTGTAGGATTTTGTATTAAATTTGTTTATGAATTTGCATTTTAATTAACTATTTTAATTTCTTATCTATTCTTGTTTTTAATGAAGTCATCTGCATTATAATCTTTAATACAGTTCTAATCTTCAAGAAAATTTTTTTAATTTTTAGATTTTATTTCCAAAATGCTTGTTTGAAACTTTGAGTTTTCCACAGATTGAGTGGTAAAATAACCATTTTATGCATTTCTTTATTTAATATATGACGTCAGAGTTGCTCTCTACTTGTTAGGTTATTCTTATTCTTCTGTATTAGTATTATTACTCTTCGTAATTAAAGTCATCATATTAGAGAAGGAATTGTATTCTTTAGATTGGCAGGTTTAGATATAATTCGAAGAGGGAGATTAAACTTGTGAATTTAACTCAGTTTAAGCTTTCCTTGATTTGGAAGGAGTATTTATTCTTTTTATCACGAACCAGGACTGATCAGTTTAAAATTATTTTAAATTATTAGTGTTTTAGTTATTATTGCACTCATTTTAATAGTTTTAGCTTTCCTTGCAATCTAAAAGTTTACGTGAACTATTTTTTCTGATATCTTAATAATTGTTTGAATTAAGAGTTGATACTTTTTTGGCCACCTATGAATAAAATCTATTTGATTAGTAGTCTGTTTTACTTTGTTTAATCTTTTCTTATAAATAATCTTAAAGCTAATTATCCTGAGCACTCATCTTAAGTAAAGATAAGTAGTTGTTATTTGATGTTTAGAAAGGAGGCATCTAATAATTTTAACTTGAAGTCCCCATTGTAAAAATAAGGCCGCTTGTTTACAACTATTGAGTTACTTTTGGTGGAGGACTTGCGATGGAAGAAGCAATAGTTTATGTAGATTAAGGAATTTAATTTCCTAAATATTATTTTGCATTATTAATATTCTATGAAGTCTATAAATGTTCTCTTTATTTTATTTAATTTGCTGACGTATTAGTAGAATTTTCTTATGTCCTCATGCTTATCTAGGATGAAACCTATCTTGTTTATCTATGATTTTGCTAACTCTAACTCCTAGTTTAATTGCTATGGACTTAAGATTTTGACAACTTGTAATTCTTGTTAAAGGAATTTTCACTATTTTCCACTTTATATCTTTTCAATTAGCTTTTTCTGTTTGATTCAAAAGCAACATGCTAAAGTTTAAAGCTAGCTTCAGAGTATTACTCTAATTTCTTTCTTCCCTACTTCATGAGAGTTTTTAGTAATTCAAGAGATACAACTTCACACAAATCAAAAACGTTTACACAATAAAGTGTGCATAAGTTATTGTCCTTAGTTTGAGCAGATATGGTTCTATCTTACTCTGAAAGAGCATTTTCATGTCCAAATATTTTTCCTTAATTAATCTCTGCTACTTTCAAGTCTCCTTTTTTAATAACTACAACACCTTTTTTAACTATGAAAATCTCTTTAGATTCTTCTTATTCATTAAAAACACTTCCAGAAAGTATCCTTTCTTTAAATAACTTACTCATTTTTGAAATCTCATTCTAAAATTGTTTATGTTAAAATAAAATATTCAATATAAATAGCAACTAAATGCTTGCTTGATATTTTTAAGCCAATAAAACAACTAAAAAAAATATCTTCTTGATAAAAAATTTACAAATACTTTAAAATTCTCATAAAACAAATTCTATTTGATTGAAAAAGATTAAACTGCTTTACTTTGTTAGTGCCGTTTGATAAAAGTTTTTCTAAGCATCTTATTATAAAATTATTTTGCTAGATAGACGAGGAAAACAACTTTGTATAGCTATCTTATGGTAAATACGCAATATCTATATCGTCTTTTGCAATCATTAGATAATTTGATACCTAATTTGTATCATATATATCTCCTAAACAGTTAAATTGCTTGACTTAGTTACTAACTTATTTATACATACAAATTTGTAAATTATGTTTGTAGAATTCTTGATAGGGTTGTAGCAAAACTTGATCTTCTAAAGGTGTTTACAATACTTTAAGAAATCCTTCAGCCTTTTAAACCTACTCTTTAAGTTTTTAAATTTGCAGCTAATTTAATGAATCTGCTTGTTCGGAGTTTAGTAATTACTACGCATTAGTCAATTACTTGAACCAGTTGAGCTCTTAATTGTATTATTCTTGAGTTTTTTTAACAAACAAACTTAAACTACCTTACAAAATAAGGTAAAAATTATGAAATTTCTCACCCTGCTATATAAATATTTATCCTTAGCCTACCCTTTTGTATTGTAAATTAATAGCTATATCTCTTAAAAATGATTACTCATAAATTTCATTGTTAATGTAAGAAATCAATTAAGGAAATAGCTTTAAGTAGCTGACTATTTGGCTAATCTGGTTTGCATTAAGTTTATCTTTGGATTCAAATTCAATCAGCTGCCTTAACTCCTCTACTTCAGCCTAATCAGGATTTTATTCATAGTCCATATTTAAATATGAATAATTGATAGAGTATTCTAAATCTCTTCAGGAGCCAATAGTGCTGATAAATAATAACTTGGTTGCTTCTTAAGATTAATATGTTTTGAAAGCTAAATTAAATTTTTTGCTACTAAAAAAGTTGATTTGCAGAAAATTAATTAATGAATAATTTTAATCAGTTTCTACTTTAGTTAATTATAATTTACTCAATATTTCAATCGTATAAAATAATTCATAATATTTTGCCATAAACAACCTGAATTACGATGCTTAATTTTTATTTTATTATTCTTAAAAACTAAACCAATGTCGAATTGAATGTATATTTTTTATTGGTTTATCTAATAAGGTATTTTGAATAACCTAATAAAAATAGCAATTAAAATTACTTATTTATTTAATTTCTTATCCAAATATATAGGCAAATATGTAAGTAAACTAGCAAGCTAATTTTAATTTAAACTAATTTTGCTTTTCTTCTTCATGATAAAGTAACACTTAATATTGCAGAAATTTTATTTTATAAAAACATTCAATTACAATCATGTAAAGAAAAACATGTATAAAGTATTTGAAATTTATGAATTGTTAAAGCTGAATTTAAAAGATACTAAAATATACCATCTATCAAAAACCCTCCCTTAATGATTTTTTATTTACTCACAATAGAAAGAAATATTTCTTATTTCCGCATCTGAAAGGGTTTATTGAGTAACTTTAATTAAAAAGCATTTAATGATATTTTGAGTTAATCATTAAGTAAAAGTAGGAAGTAAGAAGAAAAAAACTAAATCAAAATAAATAAATTTAACCAATCAATATTTGATATATTAAAAAAGCTTTAATTTAATTAAAAAAGTAAACAATTTTTTTATAAAGTAAATTTTTACTTGGTTATTATGAAATTTATTTTTTATTAATTATTTTTAAACAAATAAATCAATTTTTATTTTCTATTAAATTTAAATCTGAATTCTGCATTTTTTGGCAATCTATTTTTAGTAGTTTATTAATTTCAGGATTTTACTAACTTTCAAAACCATTAAATGGGGATTCCGATAATATTTTAGGGGTTTAATCACTTTATACCATCTTTTAAGTAGAAGGTTTTTTTTAAAATATTGATGAAGTATCTGTTTATTTTGGTGCACTCTACGAACTGTCTATAATATTTAAATCAAAAAAATTAAGCTTTAATGTTATTATTTTAAAAACTAAATTACGATTAGATTCAAATAAGATCAATTCTGCATTTCTTTGTTCATTTACTTCTGTCACTTAATCGAATCTTATATTTTAAACATCTAAAGCTTTTTATTGTAATTCAATTTTATCACTTTTTCTTTAAACTGTAGTTTCTGAAATAGCTTTTTAATTCAGATTCTGTGATTCCCTTTCCATAAATTAGTTTATTTTTTTCTTAATTTTATCGAATTCTTAGTTATTTAATTCGGCTTTAATAAAAAAGAAAAATATTAAAATAAATTTGGATGTTTAAATTTTGATACTTAGTTGAGATTCATAAATCTTAAGGATCATGGCTTTCTTTTCAGCTGGAGGAAGTTTTATGAATTTGTTGAAAATATTTCTCATTTTTTCACGGACTTCAGGTTTCATTTTTCTTTGTTACTCTTCCTTAGGGAGATATTTTTTGAAGTAATCTATTTTCTCTGCTAATTTCTCAATAATAAGCTTTTTAATGCCTTTGATCTTATAAATATATCCACTTAAAATTTTTATCACTAGACTAATGATATACCAAGCATTTAAAATTATGAGCATTATAAAACCTATAATGACTAGATAATTGTATGAATTGTCATAAATAAAAACACCAATCAAAATACTAGCAGCAGAGCAATTTGTTGAGTAGACATCAAGCTTGTTAATAAACTCTTCTTTGTAAGGATTAAACCTTTGAGCTAAAAGCCCATATATCACAATTATCTAAAAAGAAATCAACCCTTTTACTGGTACGTTTGAGTAAAAGAAATTCAATACTAATATAATTGCTATTTTTTCTCCCATTTTTACGAATTCCCAGTACCACCTTTGGTATTCTTTATAGAGGAATCCATATTTTAGTTTAACTTAAAGTTTATCTAAACTATCTGCTTTTCTCCATAAAAGTAGGCACAATATTAATGGAATTAAAAATATCCAAAATATTAGCACAGGAACTAAAAAGAAATAGGAGTATTACCTATGTTATTCATCTTGGCATATATATGACACATTCCCAAGAATATATTCCTAATCACCAATTTTTCTGCATGACAACAATGATATAACCTAAGAAACCAAATCTGGCTACACGTAGATAATTAAGAACATAATTCCTGTAGAAAGTATGTACCAAGGAAACGGTTTTCCTTTATTAAAAATTTAAGCAAGAACTATTCCAACAAAGAATAATAATAAATAAATCAAAGGGATGAGTAGTGAAAACATAACTCTTATATAAATAATAGGAACGTCTGTTTTAATTTCTGCTAAAGCACAATCTAGAGAATTCATGGATTATTGTAGTGGTCTTCCAACTGCTTCTGGAGCACTATAAATACCTATATTTTAATTAATTAGTTATTTAAAAATTTGATTTTAGATTTATCAAAAATATTTTCATTTATAATTATCCTTATTACTCATATTAACACCATATTAAAATATATGATTTATTTTAAATTGGCTGAATACATTTAAATTGTTTTATAAATTTTATTAAAAATTGAAAATAAATTTTTTTTTTTAATAAACTTATTTTTATTAAAATATTAATGAAAGATTTGGTTTTAAAAACCTAAAATATTTTTTATAAATTCTAGCTTTTAAAAGTAAAAATTTTATTAAAATTAGTCAATCATAAATACCGTAAACATTCTTAAACTGTCGAAAAAAAAATTATATTATTATTTTTTTTTAGCCTAAAATATTTTTTCTCTTTAATTAAAATTCGCCTTAATATAGAATGATTTGAATTAGAATGTTTAAGGTATTTATAAAATTTAAAAACGAGGAAAGAGAAATATAATAAATTACCTGATGGTAAAGTTAGATTAAAGGAAGCAAGAGTATTTACAATCTACAAATAATTTGTTAGCATTTTGACATAAGTACCTGCTCTTTATTCATCTTCTTAATTATTACCAAAAGATTTCTTATTTATCATAGAAGCATGAGTAGGTCTTCTCTCTATGATACTATTTCCATTCTTATCAATATATTTTTTGATAGTTAAGGCTCCTGCTGCATTTTCTAATGAGTCAATATCTCCCCTAATAGCAATAGTCATTGATATCATTGTCCAAATCGTCATCAAAATGACTATGTAAAGATTGCCTGTAATTTTATTGCAGTTTGTACAACTAAAATCTGCTGATTTGGCAAAACTTTGCTTCCAATATTATCCTTGAATCTACATTTTAAACATGAAATAAATAAGCTTCAAAAATGAATAAATATAAATAAAATTTTACATCGCATTCTTCACATAGTGCTCCAATATGCCCTTCATAGCAAATCTAATTTCCATGTGTGCCTTCTAAACAGTTAGATAATGCATTATTACATTTTATTATTATGCTTGAAGAAAGCGAGCTTCTCCAGTAACCAGATTCTACAATTATGTTTGTGCCTCCAGAGCACTTTGATCCATCAGGACATGGCTTACAGCCATTCAGATCCAAAGAAAAGAAATTTTCAGGACATGGACTACATTCAATTAGCTGTTTATATTTTTAAATTTCTTCACCAGCTTAACACTATCTAAATTCTATTTTAATTTTTAAAGAGTAGTTTGAAACGTAAGTATATGTGACAGGATCTAAAATTTTAATATTATTTGATTTAAATTCAAAATATTAAGAAGTCTCTGGAGTTCCTACTGCTTGAACATCAGTAAAAACAAAACTTTTTGAGTCTTTATCATAGGCTGAAACAAGACTTCCTACCAAATCGTACTAAACATTTTAAGAAGCTTGATAAACATCTATAGAAATAGAATAAGTACTGACTTCGCTTTCTTGTAAAGGATATATTATGCTTTCATCGTTTTTAAACTATAGAGAAAGTTTAGGGATTTTATCTCCACTTCTAAAATTTTTTATAGTTAGCAAGCCATCAATGTAAGTAGAATTTTTATTTTCTTTTAAAAAATTATCTAAATCGTAGAATCCTAGTTCAGTTGGATAGGATATTTAATTATTACCATAAATCAATGCATTATTATTACTAATCTAATTACTAGTGATATTAGGAGCTATATTTTAGCTGCTTAATGCTCCTCCTACCATAGCTTAGTTGTATTAGATTTAGCTATTTTAAATGGTAATATTTTAATTTAAAGTATTTTAAGAGCTACTGTAAATAAAAATAGCTCCACCTTTGCCATTTGTGGATGTGTTTTCTGTAAATGAGCTTGAATCTATAGTAAGATTGAAAACCTTCAAAATAAAAATTATCAAATAAATTTAATTAATTGTATATCAAAATTAGTTACATCGATATCTCCTGCATTTAAGTATAAGGAACCGGCATCGTAATTTGCTGTATTTTAAGTAAAATTACAACTACCTATTTGATTCTTACCATTAAAACCTGAAACAAAAATCGCTCCTCCAAAATCTGACTATTAAATTATTATTGTACAGTTAGAAAAACATAGATAAAAAATAATAAAATTGTTTTACTCTAGATTATGTAAAGGCTGTATTTTATATGGCGAAACTACTATTTAATAATTAAAGAGAACTTCCATTACAATTAGTGGTACAGTTAATGTTTTTGAACTAAGAAGTATTTTTTACTGATAGTTAACTATCAGTTATTAAAATTAATGAATTTGCAACTGCTGAAGGCTACTTTGAAATTAATTAATATTGTAACAATCTTGAATATGTGATTTATTAAATGCTGGTGAAAGTAACTTAATCAAAGATAGCTTTAGATCCTTCTGTTATTTTTATAACTTAATTTTTGAATTTACAATTTGTAAAGGTGCTATTTGTTATATTGATCTAACTTTTGGTAATTTACATCAAAAGAGGTATATAAGAGATTCTGGTTTGGCTCCAATTTTATAAATTGCAGTTTGACATTTGAAAAGTTGATTCTTGAATATTTACTAATTGTGCTGGTTGCATTCCTCTATTGAGTGTACGAGCCTTCTTTACAAGGTCATTAAATAATAACCTAGAACCTCCAGCAGAAATATCTTAGAAATCATTAATTTGTAAGTCAACTTTTATGAGGTAAATAAAGTTATTGTCACCGTTTCCATAAATATTTTTAATATAACCCCCATTTAAATTAATAGTATGGCGAGAAGTATCCAAAGAAGCTGAATTCCTATTATAAAATAATTTAAAAAGTCATTTTTAATTTCAAAAAAAAAAAAGTACTCTAAACCAATAGTAGCTGCAGAAGTTCCTATATTAATGGTGTAAATATTACTGAAAGTACAATTATCACAATTAAATTATATTGTGTTTGAGGGATATAAGTAAATGGCTCCTCCATTATTGCTTGCATAGCCTTCATTAAATGTAGAATCTGCGATATACATTTCTAAGATCGAGGAAAAAGGTTATGCATAGATGAATGAACCTTGTATCGCAGTTGATTAAGAAAATGTGCAATTTTTAAAAAAGATGTTTTTCACTTAAAGATAAAGATTTCCTCCATAATTTTTAAAAATGAAAGCCTAAGTTTGCACAATTTAAGCAAAAGAGGATTGTAAAAAGGTTGAACTATACATATTCACTGAGTCACCCTAGACATAAATATAATTATAAGCAGCATTACTTGTCGAGTTTTAAAAACTGCAGTTCTTAATATTTAAAGATCCTGCCAAAAAATGAGTTCCGATCCCATTTGTGGAAACTATAAACTTGTCATGAGATTTTTCTTTAATTTAGTAGTTATTTTATGTGAAATTGCTATTGAATACATTAATAGTTGCGTTATACATTATCATAATATAAAGAGGGTTCATAGGAGCGTTTCCTGCTAATTATGATTAATTATTGTTAATAAAAGCAGCATAGTTAACATCAATATTTATGCTTTTAGTAAAATAACTCTCGAATCTAATCAAATTTTCATCGATTGTTTATTTATTACTTATATTTACAGTAGTGATGTTTAGATTTGATACTTCTATAAAATATAAGCATCCTGCTGTCCTTTTAGTGAGTGGAATATCTTTATTATAAGCAAGTTCATTAGTGCAATTGAAGTTTGTGATTTGCACTTTGTTAGATGTGTCAACTACCGATAGGAATATGTATGTTTGATTTACTATACTTGTGTTAGTGAATGTGACATCCGATATTTTGGTTGTGTATATTAAACTAGATATCTATTAGTCTGTCTGTGCATTGGTAATATTTAACCTATTATTCGATACCATTAGATTGTTAAAGATAACTTAGTGAGCTGGCTTAGAAATCATAGAATACAAAGCATTAAAAAATATGTATGAAGTTTTAGTTATAAAAGTATTTCCAGAAACAGTGATTTAATTAAAGTTAAATATTTAGTTATTTTATTTAATTGAGGCAGCGGTTGTGAACACTACAGTGTTACAAATATTATTATCAGTCAGATTA
Source organism: Tetrahymena malaccensis 436 (assembly GCA_000231845.2). Lineage (NCBI taxonomy): Eukaryota > Ciliophora > Oligohymenophorea > Hymenostomatida > Tetrahymenidae > Tetrahymena > Tetrahymena malaccensis. Next base: position 175,474 of record JH720035.1, on the reverse strand, counting down.
AAATTTGTAACAGAAAACAAGCTTGCAAAAAAGAGAGAGGATACTATGCTATCATCTGGGACATTTTATGCACAAATATTACCACTAATTGTTACTGAGTCCAGATTCAGTTTTACATCATCTAACTAAGATAGAATGCTAAAACTTCTGCCTAAAGTACATTTTGATAAAGCGAAGTTGCTTAAAGTAATCTAATTAATTTTATTTAAAAATATTTTAATTAATTCATTTAAAGGAAATATCTTAGTTTACCTCAGTCGATTTACCAACGCTTATTATTTAATTGTGTTTTGAAAAATCTTAGTTTGTAACTTAATAATTGTTTATAGTAACTGTGGAATTATTGATGAGAATTTGATTGCAGTTTTATCCATAATTAGAAGAACTTATGATTTAGATATTATTTATCTTAGAACTTTATTGAATATTCTATATAGTTAGACCACAACTCTCGCCATAGCTTAAATTTATGAAGTTTACGGATACTTAATTTAAATTAAATTAAACAAAGTTTTATAATACTAACTAATCAGTAGATTATAAACTAAAATATTCTCCATTTTAGCAGGCAGTACATTGCATAGATAAAGAAATAATGTTGCTAAAATCAAAAATGAGTAAGCTAGAATTTAAAATAAAAGGGTTTGCCTTATCTACATACATATTAACATTCAAAGAAGTTATCTATCTCACTAAATTTTTGTATATTTGAGCCTAAGTTCATATAAAAAATTGTTTAATTTACTTTAACTGAAGTAAAAATAAAATTAAATTTAGATAAAAAAAATGTTTACAAAAAACAATCTTAAATAAATAATATGGTTTTGAATTTAAACTGATTTTAAAGATTGTAAATTTAAAAAAATTACTTTTAAAACAGCTGTCAGGAAGCTTTATGAAGTAATGAATTCTGCGTTTAATTTGCCTTGGCCATAACTTTGATTAGAATCAAGTCCATCTTGAATTTTGAAATAATAATTTTAGTTGCAAGCCAAGCAGTTATTTATGTCCTGCAGACAAGAATTAAATTGGAAGAATATGTTGCCATTTTTAAATTAGAGCAAAAGAGTAGAATCGCTTAATAAATCTGCTGATAAAAGGATATCCACTCCTTTGCTAGAAAAGATTTCAATAAATAAATCAAAACTTAGCTAAGTATTTAGTTTGAATATTTTTGCAGATCCTCTGTCAACATCTCCAATAATAATAATTTAGGAGCCACTAAATACTTACAAGACAAAAGGTGATACTGATAAGCTTGTTATAGCGCTTTGTATTTTACTTTACAAATTATATGCTATAATTTAATTACTTGAGCATCCGATAATTAAAAATGTATTTTAATCTTAATAAAAAATATCTCCAATAAAGGCATTTAAGCAATTATCTTATTTAAAATAAAAAATTATTGAGTAAAATGAATAAAGATTTTTTTAATTTACTTATTGTAAAGCTATCTGATGTATCAGAGTTATCTATACCAAATACATAGACAATACCTCCTTCGTCAATACCATATAATTTTTTATTTACATAATCAAAAATTGTGAAAGAGGTTTTATTTTTATTTTATTTTGTACTAAGCTTTTTCTCTGTCAATTACCACGAATCTAATGAAAATGCCAATAAATAAAAATAATAGCTCTCATCTTATGGAATTGATATCTAGCTTGGCTGAGAAAAAGCAACATACAGTTAATTGTTAAAAATAAAAGGATCTAAATTTTAGTTTATTTTATCCCAAGTTAAAGGAACTGTTATTTATCCAATATCGAATTCCTTTTATTAACAAAATAATAAATTTTATTAAATTTTAAACTCAAAAAAATATTTACTTTTGAAGGACTTTAAAAGTTATCAAAGTTAGTAAAAACAAAATAATTTTTATTCGAATTATCATTTGTTTTGATGAAAAAGCAATTTGCACAGCTTTTGACTCTATAAAAACTATTTTACTACTATAGGACATTGGTATTCAAGTCTTATTTTTATAGTTAATACTGATGTCCTAAATTATTTCTTTCATATACTACTAATTTATTTTGGTTGATTGTAAGGAAAAAATCTTCTTATTTAGTAGAATTCTAAAAAACAAAGTTTTTATTTATTTAATCGCTGGTAAAATCTAGTTATTTATTTGTTTAAAAACCATCATTAAAAAATATTATTTATATAATTTTATCAATTTACATAAATTATAGCTTATGCTTTAGTCTTTGTAATTAAAAAAAGTAACTTAGTTTTTGCTAGCATAAACAATAATAGGGAGTTCTATGAGTTTGTATCCATCATAATGGTTTTCTTATTTAATTTTTGTAACAGGCTATTTAGTATCTATGCTATTATTATTTATGCTATAAATAAAGATACTCTCAGTGTCCCCTATAATGATACTTTCTTATGAACCAATCTATTAGTATATTATGCTTTCAATATTTTATGAAGGGTCGCTCAAATTAACTTTAGTTATAAAATATTTATATTAATTTAGTAAAGTTAAAAAAAACTTTTTAATGAATAATAGTTAATTTTAAATCGATGTTGTTAATGTTTTTTTTTAGTTTAGAAATTTTATCAATTATTTATCATATAAAAAACAGTAATTATAATAATAAAGTAAAGTAGCTTTAATTTCGAAGTAAAAAATGAGGAGGATAGTGAATAGTAAAACTTGAAGATTAATAAGATCCTCTTTTCTAATATTAAATGAGCTACTTAAAAACCTAAATTGAGTTATGAAATAGTTTGTTTACCTGTTTATGTCGATAATGTAGAATACGTTTGTTGATATATTTAAATGAAATTAATTATATTTTTTCCAGCCACGATTAATATATCATATAGTGGGTGCTTTTCAAATTTTATCATGGAAGAGATCTAAGCTATTTATTTTTAAATAAAATTAGTTAAAAATCTATTTTATTTTTAGTAGCATTTTATTACTATCGGGTATATAACCATTGTAAACAAACTCATTGTTCTCGAAATTAACTTTCCAAGCATACAAGCCTTGATTATCAGAACATATTATAAAGTTCTGTTTGAAAGTAAAAGTAAAGAATTAAGAGGATATCTACATTACATTTTTTTTATTCATATAGCTAGTATTGTCTAATATCTTTAAAGTTTTTAAGCTTTAGGAGTCTAAAACAACGAGTTAATTGTAAGCTAAAGTGACAATAATATAATTTGTATCCTGTATTTAAAAAAAGTCTACTATTTAATTTAATGCTGTATTGATTTGCGTTTGAAGCGTATAAGGATTAGCTACAATAATTTTATTGTTATTTGCTACCAATATGCTGTTTTGAGAGAGCATGTACTCCATCTGTGTAATCAGAAAATCCGCTTTTGGAATATCAATGTTAATGATTATTAATATATTTTTATGTAAAATATTGATTCTAAAAACGTGTAAAAAAAATAAATTTATTACGTCTAATAGTAGTAATAACAACTCCTGGGCTCATTGAAATATCAATATAGTAAACTACACTAGATCCTTAAATAGAATCTGATACCGTATTGACTACTAAAAGGTTAGTTTTTGGCAATTTTAAAAAGCTTCTTGCATAATATTGAGGAAGGATATCTTTTTTTAAAAAATAAACTATATAAGACTACAGCTAAGGCAACCAAAATTACTTAAATATCTTGCAATACTTGGGCAATCTTAACTGTATGTTTACTTTATATATAAAATGGTAATAAATATTAGTGCTAAAAACGATTTTAAATTCTTCATTTTCATTCAAACTAAAATTCAGATTATGCTATTATTTTTTTAATTAAATAATGTATTTTTAAAGCAGTTTAAAGATTCTATTTTTATTATGGTGTAAATAACAGCGGCAGTGGTGTTGAATTAACTAATTAATTTCCATCTAAAATCTAAAGCTATTTCGAAAAGAAAAAAAATTGATTAGAAGCTGCTCTCAAAAAATAAATTAATTTATCATAAAATTAAATTGGAAAAATATAAAATAAAACACATATTTTGTTATTTATTTATAAACAAACAAATTAAAAATTGTCGAGCTAATTTTTTTCTTAAAAATCTACTCTATACCCTTATTTTTAGCGTTATTTTAATAAAAATTAAATACGATAACTTTACAGATATTAAAAAACTAAAAAACTAACTATTTTTATGGTATTTCAATTTAAATTGATAATATTTAGTTTTCTTATTTACATGAATATAATTCTATTTAAGAGAGCAGATGAATATTTATCGCCTTCTTAATTTCAATAATATAAACAATTAAAAAAGTTTTTATGATAATTTGTAAGCACCATACAATTTTTATTAATTACTAGATAAAAGTTCTTTTTGTTTAGATTTGTATTTCAGGGTTTCGCAAAATTTATTAACCAAAATGACTTTTTCATTTCAATAAACCAAGCAAGATAATTAGATAAATAGAAAAAAAATACTTGGTCCTAGAGTAATTTATTTTTTCTAATTAAACTAATCAAACAGCATAAATCAAATTTGCGGTTTTACAGAAAAAACAAAAAGCCCTTTAACATAGACAAATTTTCTTCTTAATCCGGTGTATCTTAAAATGAAATGAATTTTTATAAATTAAATTAGCTTTTCCTCAATGCATTTTTATTAATTAAATTTTAATGTTTTTCATATCAAATATCTAAAAACCAAAAATAAAATAGATACCAGTTTGTTTGTAAATCTTAGTCAGTCTTAACAGATAATTAATGATAGTTTTTTTACCAAAAATGCAAGCAAAGATATTTTTTGCTTTACTATTTAATGTGCAAGGGAAGCCAATAATTTATAAATTTTAGTTATTTCAAAAATATTTAATTAATTTGATGTTATATGATTTCATTATCAAGTATTTTAAATCCAAAATAATCCTCCTTTGTTTCAAAATTGATTCAGTATTATCATATCCAAAAGTTAGTTTTAATATTGCTTGCTTTTTCTCCTAATTTCGCCAAAAATTTACCCTCAAATATACTTATATTAAAGTATTCAATTAAATAATTTTGTAATTTTTCTAAATTCTCTTCTTTTATCATTTATAAACTAGTTTCTTTGATTCCATTAAATATTGAATGAGATAAAGTTTATTTTTTAAAATATGAATTATCATTATCTCATAAAAGAAATCTTACATTATATTTTTATATGAAGTTATCCAAATTATTTTTTAGCAGTCTACTATTTATCAATCATTAATGTTGAGTTATTATAACAAAAGAAATCACTATAAGCAAGTAAGATAAGATTTATTTGTATTAAATCTAAAATTAAGAGTGAATTTTTGCATTTAATCTTTTTTAGACTTTAATAAAAGTGTTATGTGATATTTGTTTTCGAAGCTCTACTCATGTAATTTGAAAATTAAAAAGAGTAAGATATTTATTTTCCTCATAAATGTCATAATCTATAAGAATTAATATTCAACACTAAAAATAAAGTATGCTAAATTTCTTTAATATAATATCTAATTAATTAATATTTTATTCAGTAAATTACTGATAGAAAAATAAAAATTATTGATTTTGTAAAATATCTAAACATAAAATATAAATTTACTATTCAGCATTAAAAGCAACAACATTATTTTTATTTAAAAATTTATTAATTTGATTAACTTTGCTTTCTATTAAAAGAATATATAATAGATACTCAAATATTTGTTGGTAATTAGTTTCTACATTATTTTTTTAATAATGTTTAATCTTAGTTCATCAAAAATAGATGTTCTAAAAACACCTAATAAATTAAATAAGCTACTTTTTTGAGTAGCTATATGAATTAAGGAATGCATTCTTACTTTATTACACATTCTACTTACAGGACCTTAATGATAACAAAAATTAATTGCTTAACTAGTTGAAAATTTAAATTTATGTTATTATTGTTTATATATTAAATCAAAATATACCATCTAATTGAAAAGAGGATTAATTATGTATTGAGAGAAAATGCTTATTTTATATTTTAAAATTAATTTGCTTAATAATTAAATAAATTTATTAAACTAAAAAATTTAAATGATATCTTCAATAGATTACTCATATGATAAAAGAAAATTATTATTATGTTTCTCAAATATTCAGTTTCTTTAAAATATAATGTGAAATAATAATAATTAATTTTTATTTTAATTGAAATAATTTCTGAATTGTATGCATTATCTTAAACTTATTTTAAAATCATTTTACAATTTTTCGATTCTAGTTGAGTATATCATGTTTTTGTGAATTTTGGTGTTTTTAACTGACTAGTTAATTTTCTTTAAGATTTAGCATATATTTTTATTATGTAATATTTCAATTAATTACATATTGGAATAGAAAGTATGATCAATTAGTAGGTTTTAGATAAGTTGAATGAATTAAAAAGCAATCATTTTTAAGAATCAACAAGATGGTAGATTGATTCAAGCTATAATGCATACAGCTTAAATAGTCATAAAGTACCAAAAATATCTAAGCTATTTGTTAGGAAACAAAACCACAGTTCTGGTAATTTAGATTCTCTCATTTTTTATTAAATAACTCATATTAATTCTTTAAATGATTTAATTATGTGGTTTAAATTATTTATTAATTAAACTAAGAGGACAGATTCAGGGATTAGAAAAGATTAGATGTGCTTTAAGAAGTTGCTAGTGAATTCGATGAATGCGAATATGCTTAAAATAAAAGACTAGCATCATAATTCGCTTAAATAAATTACAATTTTACTAAAAAGAGTGACTTGTAAGTAGTCGGAAATAACTAGAATAGAAGCTTTAGCATGAATAGCAATAAGAGGGATGATGATTAAACCTTCTAAGAAATTAAAAAAATACAAGATTCAGGATCTAAAAATATACAAAACCAAAGTAGCTCTATAAGTTAATTTTACAGCTGTAATTCCAGTGCAGAAAAATAGAACAAAAATTAAATATAGGTTAACTTTAACTAATCTTTTTCAAGAAGCACTTAAATAACTACACCAAAAACAACTTTTAGAGAGAAACTAAGAAAAGTATAAGTTATTAAAGTATTGCAGAATATTCATTTGAAAGACCTCCTAAGAGTTAATTTTAAGACAGAGGAGCACAATAAAAACAGATAAAATTTAGTGAGATTGGTTTTAACTCCTTCGAATAACACTACATTTTTAAGAGATTCTAATTCTAATATAATTCCATTGTCAAAAATCAACTGGTAGCTGATTTGTTCATGTAATTAAAAGTAGTTCTTAATAAAATAATTATTCAACTAATTAAAAAGTATAAACAGAAGTTTTAGAATCGATAAAATCATATTAACTGAATAATAATTTATTTTTTAATTGTTATTAAAAATCAATTTTTAAATAACTAATCCAATATAAAAATAGACAACTAAAATAGGTAGCTCTATATTACTATATATGATATGAATACTTTTTAGGATATTACATTTGAAGTATAGTTTATTCCTCGCCTTATTTAAGATATCAGTGTAAGATAAACTTTAAAAATAATCATAATTCTATCAAAAATTTTCAAAAAGTAATAATTTAAAATATAGCTTTTTTAAAATATAGAGCGATCTCATAAGGTAAATAAGAGAATGGATGAAATAAAAGAACTCCACTGTTTGCTTATTTACTCTTTACACTCCTTAGTAAAATACTACCTTTTGCCCTTCCTTATAAGGAACGTAAGATGATTAGTAAATGCAAGTTCTATTTCACAAGATACTCGCTTGTTCTGACCTTAAAACAATAGGAACAGTCCCAAAATGGGTATTTATTGAAATTAATCATAATTTTAAAAAATAACACCAAGTTTTAATTTTAGATGCTTCAGATTATTAAGAGATTCTATTTAAAAATTCTTGATATACAAAAGAGACTTCACTCAAATCTATGTAATATTTTAATTAGAATTATTTAAATTCATAATATTTAATTAAATAATATTATTTTAATCATAATAATTTCAATAAAAAACTCCTAATCTTTTTAAGTTTAATTTAATGATCAAATTTTTTATTTCAAGAAAATTTGTTTAAGATAAAATGAAAAAGTTAGCATCTTCCTAAAATATCTGTTTTTTTTTATAAATGATTGATTTAATAAATTATTAAAATTGTTTTAAAAAGAGATACTAAAAATAAATTGTAGCTTGGAGTCAGAGAGTATCCTTAATCAAAAGGTATATCTAGAAGATGAAAATGAGATATGTTGGATTATAAATTTTGAAAGCCTTTTTAATAGCCAAAATATCTAAGACTAAAATAAAAATAATAGTCGTTCAAGTAATTACAGTAAGTTTTAATATGTAATTTCTGATTAATTTTAAATTAAACCTAATTTAATATCAGCTTTGAAACCTGATTTAGTGATAGAAGACGTATAATTATAGAATAATATAAATATTATTGGAAGCAGTAGTCATTTATCAGTAAATGATAAACTTTAGTTTGCTTTAGAAGAAAGAAAATATCGTGATATGCTAATTCATTAACATAAAATTCAGAGTACACCTTTAAGGAAGATTAAATATTTATCATCTGACACTTTAAAAGATGACCTCAGTAAATCTCATACTAGGGCTAACAGTTTGCTAAGCTAATTTTAGAATAATCCTATCGTAAAGTAAAATAAGATAGAACCTAAGAGAAGAACATCTAGTTAGTTAGAAAAGATTGAAACTTTTGAAATATCGAAGATATTATTGACAGAATTTAGCAACTTTGAATCACCATTATCAAATCATAACTAGCTACTTAAAAGGATAGATTTTAATAGATAAACAAATAAATAGGGTCTCCATAGCATTTCATTCTACTCTTGAAATTATAAAAATCAATACATTTAATTTATTTAGACAAAAATGAAAAGTTATTTTATTTATAATCTAAATAAAGTAATTAAAATAGTTAAAAGTTGAGATTTATTAAAGCAAATTTATTCATTAAGCATTTTAAAGAATCGAAATTAATCAATAGCTCAAAATTATTTGATATAGACAAAACTAGATCAAATTAAAATGTAAAAGTATTACTAAGATTACTGTGAAAGAAAGAACCATAATCTATCTACATTTATTGCCCTTAATTGAAGAATAAAGTGAGCAACTAATTAAAAAATGATGATATATATTTTATACTGATATATTCACAATATTTTATTTTCAAACATTTGAAAATTTTTTTCTTGAAATAAAAATTAATCAATTATTAAAAGGATAAATTGTAAACATTAAAAGTCTACTTCTAAGAGTCATGTATATAATTATATAAATAAATGAGTTATAAACAGGTCATTTTTGTAGTATTCAATTTAAATTTAAACCATAATCTTTCCATCAAATTAAGCATGAGCAATTAGTTAATATATAATCGATGAAATATATCTTATAATGATATCTTCACAATATTTTTTTTTAAATAATTAAAAAAATTTTTTCTTGAAGTAAAAACTAATCAATTATTTTATGCATCAAGTGTAAACATTAAATAGCTACTAAAAAGAATGCATTAATGCATACAAATAAATTATAGGCAAGTTTTTTTTTGTAGTATTCAATATAAATTAAAAATAAAGTAATGTCTTTTTTACAAGTCACACAAAAACTAATAAATTACATCAATTATTTGAATTATTGATTATAAATTGAAAACTATTTTTTAGAATTTTAGTAAAAGATATTTCTGATCATACTGATTGTTTATTATTTAATATATTCTCATTTAATAATTCAAGATTTTGTTACAATTTTCATCTCTTCTTCTTTTTTTACAGTTAAATTTATATCTTCAATTATTTCCTTATCAGTTAATATACTCGCTCTTAAATTGTCCTCCTTGGTAGGATGTGGCTTTACTACAACTTTGTACAACCCATAAAAAGTAAGGAATATTCCAAATATTTCTAGTAGTTTAGGAACTCTGTTTTCAAAAATAATTTAGTAGATATAAGAATAAAATACTGGAATGTAGTTAGTTAGAGAAAACTTTCCTTAATCCTTGGCAATAATAGTTCCATGGATGAAAAGTATTTAACTCAAATAAACAGGTATGGCTAAAAAGACGAACACAAACACTAAATCAGAAATAGGAGGCATTGTAATCTTATCTGATCTATAAATTAAGGCTATAGCTCCAAATACTATCATATGAATACCCAAGCTGACATTGACAGCTAAAGAAGAAGCAGTTTTGCATAATCTAATTACCACTATACCAAATGCCCACATGCCAAGACTTAAAAAGGATACAAGAGCAACTAACATTTAGAAAGTACTCAGTTCACCTACAGATTCGTCTACATCAATAGGGAAGACATAAGAAAGAAGCTACATAATTACTTGAGGAGCAGTGACGACATTAATGCCAATCAAGCTAATAGCAAGGAAAACAATATCTCGAGGTTTTATTTGTTAACCTATCATAAAATAGGCTAAAATAAAAACAAATACTGGTCCTGCATTGTTGATAATCCAAGTTATATTCAAAGGAATGACTGTGATTGTAAAGTAAAAAAAGAGTTACTAGATCGTGATGGGAAAATTACGCAAAATCACATACTTTAGTTCGTCTCCTTAAAATATAACGCTCTTGTTGTATGCCATAGCAACAAGATTTGAGAAGATAAAAGTAGCAATTCCACGAATAAGCAAACAGATACTCCAATCTATATGAGGATAGAGCTTAATCACTAAATTGCCTAAGAAAAATGTAGTATTTGATAAGATTCCATACAAGTAATACCCTTAAGGACCTATTTTTTCAATCTACCTATCAACTAGATTTGCTAAAAAATCGAAAAAAAATCTAAGTCTGACTAAAAAGATATCCGCTAACCTATTTAAACTATTTAGCATTTATATGAATATCAATGAATAATAATTAATTATAATGCCTTATTATTAATTTGCACAGAAAAAATCTAATAAGAATACGATTTTGTTACTAATTAATATTTATAAAGAATATAGTTGTTTTTAAAATTTAAAACAAGCAAAAATCAAGTAATAATCCCCATAACTTACAAATTTCTATTTAACCTAAAAACTTAATGAAATTTATTGAGAATAGTAGATACTATAATTAATTTATCTAAATTTAAGTAAAAGATATTGGCTAATATTTTTTTATTTTAATACAATTTATTATTTAGAGTAACTTTTCTCTAAAGAAGATTTCTAGAAAATAAATTTCATTTTATTTACTCAAATCACATAGTCCGTAAGGTCTTATTTAAATTAATATTTCTTACTTTAAATTTCTGAACCGCTAATATAAATCTATTTTAAATTTATTTGATTTAGATTACACATTTAAATTCTAAAAGATGTCATTTTTATTTTATATTGGTGAATTGTGATTAAATTCAATTTATTTACATAATCTAAGAACTGCTAATGAAAATTCATTTCTTTTTTTAAATTAAACCTCAGTAAGTATAAACAAATAACCCTAAGTCAAATAATACTAATTAAATTTTCTAATAATTTACTTTTTGTTAAGCTAGAGCTATTTTATCTATTTCAAACAGGAGATTGATTGGTTGACTGATTAACTACCATAATAATCTTTTAAAAATATAATTATTTAAAATTTACAAGCGTTCTAAAAAATAATATAAAATTTCAAAATGCAACACTTAAATTTAATTATATATTATTATCTTTTATTTAAATTTTGATGTAATTACAATTTATAAAAATGAAAATTATGATGATTTAATTAATTTAACTCTTTCTTTAATATTCTTCATTAGCTTAATGTTAAGCTTTCATTTTTCTATTCTCTCAAAATAACTAAGTAAAACTAATATACAGAGTTCAAATTCCATTTTTTTAAATGCAATTCAGTAGGACAAATTTTCAAAATGACTTATCACAATACTTTTAATATGATTAATTCAATTCAAAACTTTTCTTAAAAAAGCAGGAAATCAAAATTTATTTTATATTAAAATTTAATATATGGAAGAAATAATTCTACTTTTATTAATTTAATTCATACATATAAATGAAAATTATGTTGTTTGTCTCAAATAAATCAGTAGAAAAATGATTGTGAATTATTAACGAGCTAATTTTTGGGATTCAAAAATGTACTTTTCGATTAAAATTAAAAAAAGGACATAATAGTTTTTTCTAAATAAAAAATAAAAATTAAATTTGAAATTCAATTTAAAAGGTTTACTTTTGAAAACTATCTCAAAAAATTAAATGGCAAATTAATTTTATAAAATTTTTTTAAAAATAAAAGAAAATTAAATTTAAAGTTATTTCCTATTTAATTTAATATTGAGGTAAAATTAAAATTAAAGATTATTCACCATGAAAATAATGAAGATATATATCTAAAGCAGAGAAATTAATTTATAAAACGTAAAAGGTATAAAAGTATAAAATTAACAATAAAATAAACAAAGTTTTATATGCGTTTAGTAAAAGAATAATAGTGATAAATTAAGTAACACATGGATATTAAAATTCAAAAAGAATTCGAAGAGGAAAAAATATAAATAAACCTTTTTAATTGTTAAAATTTGAGTTATAAATATTTGATCAACAAAAAAAAGAAAATAAAAAATGATAGAAAGTTAAAAATTAGTTGTAAAATTAAATTAAATAAATAGCCAGATAGTTAAAACCTTTGATTATGTAGTTTATAGCTTAAATAAGCTTGCAAGTAAATTTGGTGATGATGGATATTTGTTATACGGCTTTTTATCATCAACGGGAATTTTTATTGGAATGACTAGCTTAAAATTCATACCAAGCGTAGATTGGTCTATATGCTTTATTCTTAGAGGAGTAGCCTATTATCTATTTGGAATTATATTTGCTGCTATTTATAAATCTGATATAACATTTGCTGGTAATAGCTTTTACTACACAAATTTAAGAAATATATTGATGGGATTTTATCAACTATTTTTATAATATGTTATGGTTTTACTACCTGTAAGTATTATTTGGATTATTATAAATAGCACACCGATTTTTGTATTTATAGTTAATTATTTTATGTTCTCTATCCCGATTAGTGGTAACTAGATTTTGCTCTTACTATTAAGCTTGTTTGGAGTCAGCTTAATCATGGATCCGGAGATTTTTTAACATTTATTCAATGCTTTAATTAAAAAAGATAATTAAGTTGAAGAAGGTTAAATTAAAGATTAAGGTTTCTAAATTACTTTAAAACACGTTTTATCAGCTCTTTTGCTTTTATCTTAATGTGTTTGTGCATATGCTGTTTGTGTAATCAAAAAGGCAAGTAAAGTTAACTCTCTTTCTATTACACTTCATTTAGGGTTTGTATTCATTACAATTGGGAGCATAGCGTTATTTTATAGATCTGAATTTATCAACATTCCTAGCTTATAAGATTTATTTCTAGTTTTTTTATTTTATGGGTTTGGAACATTTTTACCATCTATTCTTTTTATTTAGGGAACGTTAATTGCTAAATGCTAAGGAAAATATTCTTTGACTACTTATACAAATGTTTTTTATGCTTTTATTTTTTAAATCCTTTTTTAGAACAAAAATCCTTCCATTTTTGAGTTTATTGGAGTTATTATAACGTTCTATGGATTATATAAGCTAATGGTAAAGTGAAATTTGAATCAAAAACTAATTTTTAATTTCTTAAATAATAAAAAAATAAATTCTTTTTGTATTTTATAGCATAATTTTGTTGTCATTTTATCTATTATATCTGTAATTTACATACATAAAAGTAATTATTTTATATTAAACAAAAACAAGTGAATGATAATTTATTGATAAAAAAAATATTTGGTTTTTTAAATTTTATTTTGATGAAAATTTAAAACTATTTCTCTCTTTTTTTGAAAAATTTAAACTAAATTCTGAAGTTTAATTAAAAAATAATATACAGTTTTAAAGACAGTAAAATATAAAATAATTTAGTTCATTTTTATCTGCATCTGAATTCTTTATAGTAATTATTTAATTTCAAATAAAACACGAATGATTACAATTAACTAAATTTATTTATTTTTACATCAATCAGTTTTAGTTTTCAGCTTCAAATTAGCAAAAAATTGTTTATTCTGGTTAATTTACTTGAGATGGTTTTTAGCTTTCTAAGTCTTTAGTTTTCTTATCTGAGTTAGAAAAAGAATTATCTTATGTTTTTGAGGGTTTACTATTATGTTAGAAAAATCTTTTTGAATTGCTTTATTATTGATCAGAAACCTATTCTTCTACTTTAACTGATTTTTCTTCGCTCAATTAGCTGGCTTTATTATTTTTGATTAAATATTTAATAAGTTAAAAGAAAATTTAATAATATTACACTCAGAATCAAATATGATTAACTCTTCATTATTTTCAACACCTTCAGTTTATTAATTATTATTACCTTCGCTTTATAAATTAAAAACTATCTTTGTGTTCTTTGCTTGTAAGTGTGTTTTGCTATCTTATTTGAATTGGTAAAAATCCATTTTTTAAATAAAATTTGTTTTAATTTTATCATATTCAGGATGGTTAGTAGCAGCTTTTATGTAAATAAAATATAAATATGAGAAAATTTTATTGATGTAAATGAACAAATTTACTAAGCTCTTGCTCATATAACTTTAAGATAAAGGCTCTCTTCTCTTCTGGACTAAATTTAATAAATTTGTTTACAATATTTCTAATTTTTTAACGAATTTCTTGATTAACTTTTCTGCTTTCTACTTTCTTCTATGGAAAAAACCTCTTAAAGAAATCATATCTTTTACACAACTATTCCACAAAATAATTTTTAATAATTTTGATTTTAAAAATGTAGCCACTCAAAATTTTTAATAGCATGTAAACTATGTACCAAGCATTAATTATAACAAGGAATACAAAGCCTAAAATTACAAGATATGGGTAAGGGTTTGAATAAATAAAAACGCCAAACAAAATCGTTGCTGCAGAGCATATAGTTGAATATTCATCTAATCTATTTAGAACCTATTCTTTATATGGCTAAAGACTCTTTGCTAGAACACCATACATTATAATTATTTCAAAACAAACTAATCCTTTAACAGAAATGTCTTAGAAATAAAAATTTAAAACTATTATGATAGATATTTTCTATGTCATTTTAACAAACTCCCAATACCATCTCTTATACTCTTTGAAGAGGAATCCATATTTTAGTTTTACTTAAACATCATCAAGACTTTCAGCTTTCTTCCATAAAATCATAAAAAGCATTAAAGGGATCAAGAATACCCAAGTTATTAATACAGGAGTTAAAAAGAAATAAGTATATTAATTATGCTCCTTAGTATGGCATAAAAATGAAACATTTCCTAATATGTATTACTAGTCTCCAACAAGTCTACAAGACTATAGAGAAATTACTTGTTGCACTATATCTGGCTATACGTATATAATTAAAAACATTATTCCTGTAGATAAGTAATACCATGGGAAAGGTCGATTTCTATTACAAATTCTACTAATAATCACACCAAAAGAAAAAAGTAAAAAGTAGAATACTGGAATAGCTATTGAAACAACAACTCTTAGATATATTATTGGAATGTTAGTCTTTGTCTAAGCCAAAGCACAGTCCATAGAATTCAAAGTTTATTACAAAGGTCTTCCCACTGAATCTGGTACAATAAAAATACCTGTTTAAATAAAAAATTTATTTTTTGCAAACATATAGCTTATTTTAATTATTAATTTATTTATAAAAATAAATAATATTTTTAAAAAAAGGAAAAATAGTAAGTTATAAATTACCCTCTCTCAGATATTATATCATAAAAATGATTTTTATGGATTTAACAAAATAAATGAATTAGGGTATTTGTGAAAAAAATTTTAATTACTTGGAGGTAATCTCAAGTTAAATGTTGTGAGACTATTAACTATTTATAGATAATTCGTTAACATTTTTATATAAACGCCAGCCTTATCATCATCTTCCCAGCTATTTCCAAATTTTTTCTTTTTAGATAAAGTCACATTTGCTGGTCTAATTATAGAATTATTTTTTCCTTTTTTTCTTAGATTTTATTTTATTTTAAGTGCACCTGCTTCATTCTCCAAAGTTTCAATATCAGCCTTTATAGCAATAGTCATCGATAACATAGTCCATGCTGTCAGTAAAATAACTACATACAAATTACCAGTTATTTAATTACAATTAGTACAGCTGTATTTTCCTGATTTTGCATATTTAGAATCCCAGAAATCTCCATAAATCTAAATAAAAATTAAATTAATTAATTAAACAAAAAAAAAACAAACAAATTCAAATGATAAGTTTTAATATTAATAATAAATGCTACATCGCATTCTTCACATAAAGCGCCTATGTGGCCTTAAAAGCAAATATGATTGCCATAACTTCCACCTATACAATTAGATACTTAATTATCACACTTTATTATAATATCAGAATCTAAAGAACTTCTCCAATAGTCACTTTTTACAACTATATTAGTTCCTCCTAAGCAATCAGCTCCATCCGGACAATGTTTACAGCCTAAAGAATCTAAGGAATACATATTTGCAGCACAAGGATTACATTCTATTAACTAGTTATATCTTTGAACTTCTTCACCTGCCAAGCATTCTCTAAATTTAATTTAGAATTTTAAAGAGTAATTTTTTGTATATTTTTATGTCTTCGGGTCTAAGATTCTAATATAATCAGATTTAAATTCATAGCATTAAGAACTACTTGGGGTGCCAATTATTTTAATACCACTAAAAGCAAAGCTCTTAGTATTTTTATCATAAACTGTAGTTATATTTCCTGATACATCATAATTTGGATTATTTAAACCTTAAAAAACATCTACAGTAATAATGTATTATTAATAATCGCTATCTGTTATAGGATATAAAACTACATCTTGATTCTTAAATTAAAGAGATATTTTTGGTAAATTATCACCACTTCTAAAATTTGATAAGGTAAGCAACCCATCTTAGTAAGTAGAATTTTTATTATCCTATAAGAACTAATTTATATTATAATAATCTAGCTCAGTTGGATATGATATTTAGTCATTTCCGTATATTAAAGCTTTATTATCGATAAATTAATTATTTATTGATTTAGGAGAAATATTTTGATTATTAATTGCACCTCCTACAACTGCTTTATTTTATTGTATTAGTGAATTAGAAATAGTAATAAATTAATTATCTGAATTATATGCACTAGAATATATAAAGAAGGCTCCACCTTTGCTATTTTTTGATATATTTTCAATAAATTTTGACTAATCAACTGTAAATGAGAATTTCTATTATTAGAGATTTAATAAATAAATTTATTCATATTTTAATTAATTAAATAATATTTACATCTTTTAAATCTGAATTAAAGTAAATAGCTCCTCCATCATAATTTGCATTGTTTTAAATAAAATTGCAATTGTTAATTTTGTTTACTTAAGGTATTCCTTCAATAAAAATGGCTCCACCAAAATCAGCCTTTATTAAATATTTATTTACTAAAATTAAACAAATTTAATTGATAATTTTACATATGAGTTTTTAAAAGTAGTATCTGAGATTGTAAACTGGCTATTTTGTAATTAGAGTGTACCTCCATTACAGTTTTCAATGCAATTAATGTTTTAGAACAAGGTAAAGTTGGTTATCTAAATATTACTATTTTACAATTAGATAAGAGAACTTCCATCAGCAACAGGAGTTTAAACAATCAGCTATTATAACGATCTCTTATTTTAAATTTAGGATATATCATTGAAAAGAATATGGTTTAAACTCAAATTGCCTTGAATTATACTTAAAGCTTATTTCTTAAAAATAATATTTGTAAAATTACAATTTGATAAATTCACTTAACTTTGCTAAGAGTTTATGATAAGTGGTTGTTGAGAAGCATTAATTTAATTCCAATTAATAACATTGCAATTTGAAACTTTGAGGGTACAGCTTTAAATATTTACAAGCTAAGCAGGTTAAACTAGCTAACCATCAGATGTATATATCTTTTTTAAAAGATCTAAATAATGTGGATTTATACTTTCAATAGTGATTTTTTGATAATTTTAAATAGTAATATCTGCAGTTTAAAGAGTCATAAACGTATTATCACCATTACCAAATAAATTTTTGATGATTCCTCCATTGAAATTTATATTATGACGTGATGTATCCTGGGTTACAGAATTTCTTTAAATAAAAATAATTATTAAAAAAAATATTTTTAAAATAATATAAAATTTTACTCAATACCTAAGGTTGCAGCTGAGTTACTATTCATCGTATATATATCAATAAAGCTACAGTTTTTACAGTTAAAATTAATTGTGTTTGAAGGGTATAGGTAGATGGCTCCACCATCAATACTTGCATACCCTTCACTAAAAATTGAATCCTGAATGTATATTTATAAAGGAGCAGAAATTGGCATAGCATATATAAAAGAACCTAACTATGAAGTAGACTGAGAAAAATGACAGTTAGTTAAATTAATATAATTAATCTATAGATAGAGATTTCCACCATGGTTCTTAAAAAAGAATGGTTAGTTGAGTATTTACTCAGAATAGGACGAAGATATAAAGTTTACTTCATTCAAATTAGCAGTATCACCTAAAATGTAGATATTGTTGAACTACGAATTACTCGAAGAATTAAAAAACGTGCATTTTTAAATGTTTAAAGCTCCTGTTAAAAAACGAGCACCTATTCCTGTTGTAGAGATTATTGTTTTGTCTTGAGTATTTTCATTGATAGTATATGTATTGTGCTTAAAGACACTATTTGTTATTGAGAACTGCAAATCATACATTACCATTAAATAAATTGGATTCATAGGAGCGTTTCCAGCTTTTTAAGTTTGATTGATGCCCGAAATATTTGCTTTGTCAATTAAAATTTTACTGCTTTATGTAAAAAAACTTTCAAATTTTATCAAATTTTCATCAACAGTATTTTTATTAATAATATTGATAGTTGAAATATTCAAAGAAGAAACTTCTGTAAAATACAAACAACCAGCTGTTCTTGTTAAATCCTGTTAATTATTGTTATCGTTGAATGATTATTCGTTAGTACAATTTGTGTTTACTATTTGCACATTATCTGAATTGTCTATGATGGATAAAAATATGTGATTCTAATTCACAAAATTTATATTTGTAAAAGTCACATTCAGTACTTTACTTGTGCTAATAAAACTAGATATTTTTTGGTCAGTTTAAGCATTTGATACAATTAATTTGTTATCATTTATATTTAAATTGGTAAACATAACTTGATGATCAGGCTTAGATAACATGGAATAGAGAGCATTAAAAAGAATATAAGTAGTTTTTGTAACAAACTGATTACCATAAATTGTTAAGTTGTTAAATTAAAAAATTTAATTGTGTTATTGAATTGAGGCAACTGTAGTAAAAATAAGTGAGTTGCAGAAATTGTTATTAGTGATATTAAAATTAGAAACAGAAAATAAGCTAGCTGAAAAAAGAGAAGAAACCACACTATCATCTGGTACATTTTATGCACAAACATTTTCTGAAATATTAATCTGATCAAGGTTAATAATTACATTACTAAGTTAAGATATTACACTAAAGTTTCTCCCTAAGACACTTTAAAAGAGTGAAAAGCTAATCAAGGTGATCTTTATAAAAATAAATTTATATTCTTTAACAAATATGAAAATAAATAATAAATTTACTTGACCAGAATTTATTGTACTTATTATTGAATTATGCTGAGAAAAGTCTTAGCCTACAATAGAATAATTGCTTATAGTAATCGTAGAATTGTTAATTTATATTTAATTGCAGTTTTTTTAATAGCTCTTTGATGATATAATTTTAATTTCATTAATTGTGGAGCTACTTTAAATATTATTAAAAATTATTCCACAAACTTCATTAGGATTCAAATCTGAAAAATCAATAGAAACTTAATTGAAATTTATCTAAAGATAATTTTGGAATATCATTTAGTTAGGAAATTTCAAAGTGAAATATTATCCCTTTTCACACTAAGTGCATTGCATTAATAGTGAAATTATATTGCTAAAATCAAAATTTAACAGAACAGAACTTAGTGAAAAAGGATTGCTTGAATCAATAGAAACATTTACAGTCATAGCCTTGGTAGCCTAAAAAACTTCTTGATATATTTAAGACTATTTATTTAATTAATTTAATGTAAAAAAATACTTTTTAAAAATTTTAATAAATTATTTATTTCATTTCTTATATTAATACATTTTTGAAATACTTCTTAACAAATAAAGTTAAATGTTAAAAAAACTTGTTTTTAAATAAAACTGGATTTTTTTAGAAAAATATTTTCTAAACATAAAAGTAAAATAAATAGTTAACAAATTTTGTTAAAACTCATATAAAAATTAAAACAAATTTTTTTACCTTAATCATAGCTGTTACAAAACTTTAAGATGTACGATATTCAAAACCAATTAAACCTTTTCCGTAGGTTTAACTTTAATCATACCCATTTTAAATTTTAAAATAGAAGTTTTGTTAGCAAATTAAACAATTCTTTGGGTCAGATATGCACTAGTTAAAGGGTATGAATAAATTACTATTTGAAAATTAAAGCCATAATGTTCCATCAATCAAAAAATCAATAGCTAGAATAACATCTTAGTTCTTTCCAGGATTTACTTCAATCAAAAAATCAAAATTAGGAGCATTAAATTTATAAAGTAAAGCAGTTCCTTTAGCTTTATTTCCTATTCCAATAACTTATTTATTGTTAAATAAAGACAATACAAAAGGAACTTAAGTTAATTATTTTATGATTTTCTTAAAACCACTTTTTAAATCATAGGAAATAACTGTAAGATCATCACATGAGAGAATCAAGAATTAGTATTAACTTGATACAAATAAATCGCCAATACTTGGATTTAAACATCCTTCTATAATAAATTAAATTAAAAAGAATTAAAATAAATTAACTAATTAAAATTTACATATAGAATATTAATTCATTAGAGTCTATGTAGAAACTTAAAACTTGTATAAATTTCCTCCCTAATCGATACCATAAAGAATATCATTATTGTAGTCTGATATAGTTAAACAAGTAGCATATTTACTTTATTAAGTTGAGAGAGTATATATTTTTGGTATAAATTAGTTTTAAAATGGCTAAAGCTAGATTAATGAAAAACTGTAAAACTAATTTTATGTTAATATCTGTTTGGGAAAAGCAAGTCCGATGTATAAGTAATTATTCATCATAAATGGATCCAAATTTTATTGAGTGATATTCCAATTTACTTAGAAATTCTAAACAATATCAAAAGACTTTTATAAAAAAATGATACTAAATTCATTTTAAAATAAGAAAAATAAATTTTTACATAGCTAGGACCTGTTAGGCTAGATGAATAATCTGTAAATGTGATATAATCACTGTTGCTATCTCTTGTTTTAACGAAAAAACAAAAATTACAGTTTTTTACTTTATAAAAGCTGTTGTATTTGAGGAGGACAGGGGATTACAGCTAATCCTTTTACTAAGAATATAAATTACCAATTTTTGATTTTAAATTCAGCAACAAACTATTTTGATTAATAAATAAAAAAAAATCTTATTGATTTTATAGATTTTAAAGCATGAATCTTCTATTTTTGTAGTCATTAGGAAAAGCTGTTATTTAATTATGATAATAAGTAAAATTTAATTTTTGGAAAATTGAATTACATAAATTATAATGGATTTCGTATGTCTAAAAGTTAAAAAAGGTAATTTTTTGATTGCTGGCATAAACAATAGTTGGATTGGCTATCAGCTTATATCCATCATATTAATTTATTTAAGATATTTATTATGTTTTTACTGCAGTAACTTAATTTATTTAAGTATTTATATTAAATTAAATCATATAAAGAGACTAAGTATCTCCTATAACCAAATAGTCTAGTTAATTCATACTCTGATAAGATATGCTTTCAACTTAGTACTAACTATTGTCTAATAGATCTATTATAATTATTCGATTAAAATATTTACTTTAATTTTTAATGAAATAATTTTATTAAAGAGATTTTAAGTTAGCAAGTTTTATTTAAAAATCAAGTAATTGCTATCAAAATATAAACTCATTAAGACTTCGACTGATCAAAGGTAACTTAAAAATAAAATTTTGATAGGGTTTTCTGAATATAAAAAACTGTTTTTAAATTTTTAAATTTGCTTTTTACTACAAATAAAATATTCTGAATTTAATTATTAAAAATGAATATATATATAATGCAAATTTTTGTGTTGCATATTTGTGAAGTTAAAAATTATCAATATTCTGAATTTAATTATTTTGTTATAGATTATCTCCATTTAAAATTTGATGTATTTTATGTAAAGAGTGGTATGTTTCTTAAACAATTAAAATTATATTACTTTATGGTGACTGTAGAGTTAAATATTATCTATTTTAAATGCTGATGATTTGTATAAATTGAATTTTGTTTATTCCAGCAATTATTAGTATGTCGAATTGAGGGTGTTTAGTGAATTTTGTAATGAATTTTTATTGGGCTGAAATATTAGCTTTTATTAAATAAAGAATAAATTTATGAATATTTGTAATTTGACATGATTATTTTTAATTTACTGTCATCTATATAACCATTGTATGTAAATGTTAATTAATTAAAATCTGCTATCCAAGAAAACAGTCCAATAGAATCAGAGCATATCAAAACATCTTAATTCTATTACAATGTTACTAGCTAAGTTTAATATTAATTAGTATTTCCTAATTAAATGTAATCAGAATTATCAAGAATTGATTAGGTAAGTAAATTTTATGTATCAATAACAATCAACTGATTTTAAGCTAGAGTGACAACTATATAATTCCTACTTGGTACTAGAAGAAAACTAACAACTTGCTTAAAAATAACACTTTTCCTGGCTTTTAATGTATAAGGGTTAACAACAAGTATTTTATTATCATTAGCAATAACAATCTCATCTTAAGATAGGATATAGTCCATTTAAATGATCAAATAATCAGCTACAAATTTAAATAAAAAATAGATTACTTAAAATATATTCTAAAAATTTACGTTTGACAACATTCAGGATAGATCCACTAGACGTTTCCATATCAAGATAATAAACTATGCTTGATCCTTAAATTGAATCAGAAATAGTATTCGCTATTAGAATGTTTGTCTTTGGTATGTTCAAAAAGCTTCTAAAATAGTAGCTTGGTTGAGGATCTAAGATTTAAAAATTTAAATAGAATTCAAAAATAGACAAATATAAAACTTAATATACTAAAATATCTAGTGATAGAAGGGCAATTTTAAGCAAAAGCTTGACGTATATTCAAAAATGCAAGTATAATAGAAGCTACTAGTAAAGGAATACTTTAAATCATTTTAAATAAGTCAATCTCTACTCTTATTTATTAAGTAATGGTTTTATCAAGGTGTTTGTTTAATAAATATAAACAAATTTTGAAAGTATAAATAAATATATTTAATTAAATTTAATATTTATAGATTTATATTTATTAATCTTTGTTACATCTCTTATTTCAATTAGAAAAATAATTGTTATCGAATTAATAATTCTTTGATTATATAGATATTTGTTTTTTGGTTATGTTACTGAATGAAAGTATAAGTTGTCAGTCCGAAAAATAAGAATAACTAAATTAATAAATAATTATCCACACAAAATTTAGATTAATTTAATACGATAACTAAAAACGATTAAAGTTTTCGAGAATTTATTTCCTTTTTTCTAGAAGTATTTTCATACTAAATATTTCTCAATAAACAATGAGGATATAACTAATAATATTTTTGAATTTCAGTAAATATTTGTTTAAATAAAAATAAATCAATTTTATTTGATGATTTTATTTGTTAAAATTATTAATGAAATTAAGTTTTCTTAAAAAAAATTGCAATTAGCTAAGAAAACTTATTAAAAATGAACTTATTTATATAAATGAAAATAATTTTTAAAATTGTCAAACTTTTAATATTTTTATTTTTTAATTCATCTTATTAATATTTTTTACTAATTAAAGTAATTTTCTCTGAAATAAGAAATTTATAATCATTTTTGTAAGTTTGTTGATACATTTTTTAAGATAAGAAAAAGTAAATTTAAGATTAAAAAAATGAAAATTAAACATACAATGTTTTATTAAAAAATCAACTTTCTTTTTCATTGCTATTTAACTAAAATAAGCTCTGTTTAGACTTGCTTTTTTCAATAAGCTCTTAAGTAACTCCATTATTATGCTAGCTATCAAAACCACTAAAAGGTGATTCATTCGTCTATTAAAATTTAATATTATTTTAGCTCTATTATTATGAATCTTATTTTTATTAAATAGATATTAAGTCTTCTATTTTAACAGATTTCATGTCACTCAGTTAGCTTGCTATTATTTATTTAAAATTAAGAATTTGTTTTTATTTTAAATAAAAATAATTACTTTCAGAATCGAATATGATCAAACCTTAATTATTTTCTTCAAGATTTATAGCTTTTATTTCTTATTATTTTTTAAGTATAATTGTCGTTTTTTTTTAAGCTAAAATCCTTGATTTTCTTTTTTGTTAGAAAATGTAGATATTTATTTTCTAAATAAAATTCTATTTTATTTTATCATATTCAGGTTTATTAGTGGCAGCTTTTTATAAAAAAATAATTAAAAAAGGAAATAAATAAAAGAATAATACTAAGTTCATTTTGATATAACTTTAATATAAACTCTCTCTTTTCTTCAGGAGAATAGTTAAGAAATTTATTCAATATATCTCTCATTTTTTAACGAATTTTTGGATCCATTTTCCTAATTTCTTCATCCTTAGGAATATATTTCTTAAAATAACTAAATTTTTTACTAAGCTTTTACATAACCATTTTTTTCATACCTTTGATCTTGAAAATATAACCACTTAAGATCTTTATCAGTAGATATGCTATATACCAAACATTAATAATAATAAGTAAAACAAACCCAATTATAACGAAATAGCTGTAGGGGTTTGAATAGATGAAAACTCCAATCAAAATACTTGCTGCAGAAGAAAATGTTGAATACTCATCCAACCTGTTAAGTACTTTTTCTTTATAAGGCTTAAGGTTTCTTGCCAAAATTCCATAAATAACAATTATTAAAAAGCTAACTAATCCCTTTACAGGAATATCTTAGAAATAAAAATTTAAAATGATGATTATTGATATCTTTTCTGCCATTTTTATAAATTCCCAATACCATCTTTTGTATTCTTTGAATAGAAATCCGTATTTTAACTTTACTTCAACACTATTAAGGTTTTCTGCTGATTTCCATAAAAGTGTATACAATATTAATGGAATAAATAGTACCCATGAAAGCAAGATAGGAGTTAAAAAGAAATAAGAATATTTATTATGTTCAGAAGTGCGACATTCAAAGGAAACATTTCCTAATATGTAATTCCTATCACCTATAAGCCTGCATGATAGCAGAGAAATACACTACTATACTATATCTGGCTGGACATAGATTATTAAAAAAATGATCCCTGTTGATAAATAGTACCATGGGAAGGGCTTGTTCTTGTGACAAAGCTTACTAATTACTACTCCAATGAAAAATAGTAAAAAGTAGAATATTGGTAAAGATATCGAAACAATAACTCTTAGATATATTATTGGAACATTAGTAGAAATGTCTGCCAAAGCACAGTCTATTGAATTAACAGTTTGCTATAAAGGTCTTCCTACTGAATCTGGAACAACAAATATACCTGTATAAATTAAATTAAATTTTTTAAAATTATATGAAAAAAAATCTTTATTATCTCTCAATTCCACTATATAAGAAAAATATAATTTTTTACCAGAAGGTAGGCTCAAGTGAAAAGTAGTTAGACTATTGACTATTTAAAGGTAGTTTGTTAGCATCTTTATGTAAATACCTGCTTTAGCTCCGTCTTCTTAACTATTTCCAAATTTTTTCTATTTAGATAAAGTAACATTTGCAGGTCTAATAATTGAATTATTCTGTCCCTTTTTTCTAGTTATTTTTTTAATTTTAAGAGCACCAGCCTCATATTCTAAAGTGTCTATATCAGCTTTTATTGCAATTGTCATAGAAAACATGGTCCAAGCTGTCATTAAGATAACGATATATAAATTACCAGTAATTTAATTACAGTTAGTGCAACTGTATTTTCCAGATTTTGCATATTTAGAATCCCAATATTCACCATATATCTAATCAATTATTTTAATTTAATATATTACAAAATAGGTAAATAAATAAATAATAAATATTTAATTACATCACATTCCTCACACAATGCACCTATATGACCTTAAAAGCATAATAAATTACCATAGCTACCTCCGATACAATTAGATAATTAATTTTCACATTGTATTATTAAATCAGATTCTTAAGATCTCCTCCAATAATCATTTTTTACAATTATATTAGTACCTCCTAGACAGTTAGCTCCATCTGGGCATTGTTTGCATCCTTTTGAATCTAAAGAATACATATTTTATGAGCAAGGACTGCATTCTAGTAATTGGTTATACTTTTGAACTTCTTCACCAGCTATACACTCTCTAAATTATATTAAAAACCTCAAAGAGTAATCACTACTGTACTACTATGTATTTGGGTCTAAAACTTTGATTATATTTGATTTAAATTCATAGTATTAAGAACTGTTTGGAGTTCCAACAATCTTTATTTCAGTTAATATAAAACTTTTAGTATTTTTATCATAAATTGATGATATATTTCCTGAAACATCATAGTCAGGATTTTATTAAGCTTAGAATACATTAACATCAATAACATATTATTAAAAATCGCTATTTGTTATTGGATATAATACAGCTTCTTCGTTCTTAAATTGTAAGTATATTGTGGGAAGATTTTCACCACTTCTAAAATTTGATATTGTTAATAATCCTTCTTTGAAAGTTGCATTTTAGTTATCTTATAAAAATTGAGTTATATTGTAATAATCTAGCTACGTTGGATATGATATTTAATTATTTCCATATATTAATGCTTAATTACCTATAAATTGATTATTAATGGATTTAGGGGAAATATTTTGGCTATTAATAGCTCCTCCCACCATTGCTTTATTCGACTAAATTATTGTGTTTTATATTGCAAATGATTAAACGACTGAATTATAAGCATTTGATAAGATGTATAAGGCTCCACCTCTGCTATTGATAGATAAATTTTCTGAGAATGTAGACTTATCAATAGTTAGTGAGAATTTCTTTTATTAATTTAAAAAAATTAAAAAAGATATTTAAAACAAATAAATTTACATCTGTAAGCATGGCATTAAAGAATATAGCTCCTCCATCAAAGTTTGCTTAATTTGATAAAAAACAAGCATTTTAAATGCTATTTTCTTTTACTATACCTTGTATAAATATTGCACCACCAAAATCAGCCTATGAAAAAGATGCTTTAATATTGCTAAACTAAAATAAAATGTTTACATTTGAGTAATTAAAGGTGGTGTCTGAAATACTAAATTAGCTATTTAAAAGTTAAATCGAACCTCCGTTGCAGTTTAAGGTGCAATTAATATTTTGGAACAAAGATAAATTTGTGATTTAAAGTTAGCTATTTTGTAATAAAATCAGGGAATTTCCTTTTGCTATAGGATTTTATACAACTAGCTATTATAACGATCGCTTATTTTAATATTAAGATATGTTATAGAAAGTTACTTGATTTAAACTTAAATTTCCCTATACTATACTTATGGCTTAAAATTTGAAAATGCTTTAGCTAAATTTACAATTAGTTATATTCACTATACTTTATGAAGCACTTATAAAAAGGGGTTATTAAGCAGCATCTATTTGATACCAATTATCAATATTACAATTAATCATTTAAAAATTTGAATTTTCAATACTGGTAATCTAAGCTGGCTATACTCCTACATTTTAAGTATTTAATATCTTTGCAAAAATTGAATATAGGGAATTTGTGCTAACTGTTGTGATTGTTTGGTAATTTTGGATAATTATGTCCACAGATTAAAGAGATAAAAAAGTATTATCTCCATTT
Source organism: Tetrahymena malaccensis 436 (assembly GCA_000231845.2). NCBI lineage: Eukaryota > Ciliophora > Oligohymenophorea > Hymenostomatida > Tetrahymenidae > Tetrahymena > Tetrahymena malaccensis. The sequence goes on along the minus strand of JH720035.1, from coordinate 147,421 downwards.
CCAAAAATATTCTTTATAATTCCTCCATCAAAGTTAAATACATGATGTGAGGTGTCAAGCGTTGCTGAATTTCTTTTTTTAAATATTTTATTAACAAAACTATTTATCAAACAAATGAAATTTACTCTAAGCCTATTATGGCTGATGTATCTGCTATATTCATAGTGTATATATCTATAAAATCACAATTTTTACAGTTAAAATGAATTGTATTTGAAGGGTACAAATAAATTGCTCCACCATCTATATTTGCATAGCCTTCATTAAAAGTGGTATCTTGAATATATATTTACAAAAGAGAAGATATGGGCATAGCATATATAAAAGAGCCTAGCATAGAGGTAGATTAACTAAATAAACAGTTAGTGATATTGAGGTAGTTTATTTAAATATAGAGATTACCGCCACGATTCTTAAAAAGGTATGGCTAATTAAGTGCTAAATCAGAATATGAAGATTATGTGAAATTTACTTGATTCATATTCACTACATCACCTACAATATAAATATAGTTGTATCCTGAATTACTTGAAGAATTAAAAAATGTGCAGTTTTGAATATTTATATTTCCAGTCAAAAAGTGAGCACCTAATCCATTTGTTGAGATTATGAATTTATCTGACTTAGTTTCATCTATAGTGTAAGTATTTTGCGTAAAAACACTATTAGTTATTGAAGCTTGTAAATCATACATAACCATTATATAAATTGGATTCATTGGAGCGTTACCTGCTAGCTATGTTTAAGCTATACCTGTCAAATTAGCATTATCAATTGTAATTTAAATGCTTTTTGTAATAAAACTTTCAAATTTAATCAAATTTTCATCGATTGTATTTTTATTTATAATGTTGATAGTTGAAATATTCAATTGTTAAACTTCAGTAAAATATAAACAACCGGCAGTTCTTGCTAAAACAGTCTAATTGAGATTGTAAGATTGTTCATTTATACAATTTGCATTTACTATCTATACATTGTTAGAAGTATCAATAATTGATAAAAAGATATGATGTTAATTAACAAAATTTGTATTTATTAAACTCACATTTGACACTTTGCTTGTACTGATAAAGCTAGAAATTTATTGATCTGTTAGACTATTTGCTACAACCAGTTTATTATATGTAATACTTAAATTTGTGAATATAACTTGGTGATCTGGTTTAGATAGCATAGAGTACAGAGCATTAAAAAGTATATAAGTAGTTTTTGTAACAAGCTAATTACCTAAAAGTGTTACATTATCAAATCTAAAGATTTGATTGTGCTGCTCAATAGAAGCTACAGTTGTGAATATAAGCGTGTTACACAAATAATTGTAGCTGATATTAAAATTTTAAACTGCAAATAAACTAGCTGAAAACAGTGAAGAAACTATACTGTCATCTGCTACATTTTATGCACATGTGTTATTTGATATACTAATTTAATTAAGATTAGCAGTAACATCGCTTAGCTAAGACAGTACACTAAAGCTTCTTCCTAAGATACTGTTAACCAAAGAAAGACTAATTAAATTGATCTTAAAAAAATTTTTAATGATTTTGATGAGTTTTTTAAAATATTTACCTAACCAGTATTAATAGTTGTAATTATCGAACTAGTATTAGAAAAATCTTAACCAGATATGGTATAATTACTGATTGTAACAGTAGCATTGTTAATTTAAATTTAATTACAATTTTACTTTGCATTTTTTTATGAAATTATTTAAATATCATTAATTGTAGAATTATTTTAAATGTTTTATAAGGCTATTCCACAATCATCATCTGCGCTTAATTCTGTAAAATCAATAGATACTTAATTCAATTATATTTAAAGATAGTTTCTGAAAACCATTGAATCAGGAAATTTTAGTGTAAAATATTGTCCATTTTAACACTAAGTGCATTACATCATCAGAGAAATGATATTGCTAAAATCAAAATTTAACAATACTGTACTTAGAGAAAAGGGGTTGCTTTAATCTATTGATATATTTACTGTCATAGCTTATGTTGCCTAGACTACTTCTTAATAAATCTAAGCCTTTTAATAAAATGATATCTTAAGTTAGAAAATAAAAAACCTAATAAAATAATTTTATTCGATTTTAAATTATAATCATCAAAAAAAAAAGAAAAATAATTTGTGGAAGTTAATTAATAATTACTCTAATCATAGCTGTTACAAAACTTTAAGATGTTCTATATTCTTAATTAATAATCCCTTAACCATAAGTTTGATTCTAATCATATCCGTTTTATATTTTGAAGTAGAAATTTTACTAGCAAATTAAACAGTTATTAGGGTCAGAAATGCATTAGCTAAAAGGAATAAACAAATTGCTATTTATAAATTATAACCATAAAGTACCATCAACTAAAATATCAATCTATAATATAGTATCTTTATTCTTACCTGGATTTATTTCAATAAGAAAACCAAAACTTGGAGCATTAAACTTAAAAAAGACAGCTGTTCCTTTTGATTTATCACCTATCCCAATTAAATTTTTATTGTTGAATATTTGTAAAACAAAAGGTATTTGAGTAAGTTATGTTATTTGGTTTTTATTGCCTACTTTTAAATCATAAGAAATTATACTAAAATCATCACATGCTAAAATTAGGAATTGGTATGTTTCTGATGTAAATAAGTCTCCAATACTTGGATTAAGGCAAGAATCTTTTATTAAATAATTTGAATTAATTTTTTATATGAAATTTACTAATTTACTAATTTATATTTAATTCTAAAGTTTTCCAGTAGAGATTTGAAAGTTGTATACATTTCCACCTTAATCAATACCATAAAGGATATCATTATTGAAGTCTGATATAGTTAAACAAGTAGCATATTTATTTTATAACGTTGAGAGAGTATATATTTTTGGTGTAAATTAGTTTTAAAATGGTTAAAGTTAGATTAATGAAAAACTGTAAAACTAATTTTATGTTAATGCCTGATTAGGAAAAGCCAGTCCTAAATATAAGTAATTGCTTACCATAAAAGGATCCAAATTTTATTGAGTAATATCCCAATTTATTTAGAAATTCTGAACAATATCAATAGACTTTTATAAGATTTTAAAAATAATTTTTTACTCTTTCTAAAATAAGAAAAATATTTTTTACGTAGCTAGGACCTGTTAGACTAGATGAATAATCTGTAAATGTGATATAATCACTATTGCTGTCTCTCGTTTTAATGAAAAAACAAAAATTACAGTTTTTTACTTTATAAAAGCTGTTGTATTAGAATAGTACAGGATACTACAGCTAATCCTTTTATTAAGAAAACAGATTACCTATTTGTGATTTTAAATTCAAGAACAAATTATTTTGATTAATAAATAAAATAAAATCTTGTTAATTTTGTAGATTTTAAAGCATGAATCTTCTATTTTTTTAATCACTAGGAAAAGCTGTTATAATATATTTAATTTTATAAAGAATATATTAATATTATTTATAAGAAATTAAATTTACATAAATTGTAATGGATTTAATATGTTTAAAAGTTAAAAAAAGTAACTTTTTGATTGCTGGCATAAACGATAGTTGAACTTGTTACTAATTTATAACCATCGTAGTAATTTATTTATGATATTTATTATTTTTTTGTTGCAGTTACTTAATTCTAAGTATTTATATTAAATTAAATGGTATAAAGGTACTAAGTATCTCCTATAATCAAGAAGTCTAGCTAGTTCATACTTTGATAAGATATACTTTCCACATTTGACTGAGCGCTATCCAACAAGTCTTTTGTATAAAATATATTTCATATTTCAAATAAATTATTTTTTTAGTTTTAAATAAAATTAATTTTATCCTTTTAAAATTTATAATTTTTAAAATCAAGTAAAATTATTGTAATTAATTAATTCATTTTATTTATTTGAAACAGAACGATAAAGCTACAAAGATATCTTTAAAATTGAAAGTTAAAGGAAGATTTTAAAAACAATTAATTAATTAACTCTACCAAAATATCTTAAAAGATATTTTTAATACTAATAAATTTATGATCAGCTTCTTTCTAAATTTTATTTGATTTTATTGATTAAATTACTGACTAAGTTTTACTTGATAGAATAAATAATTTATTTTAGTGAATTTTAATCATCAATTATTAACTTACTATTGAAAAAAAATATATCAATGAAAATCAAAAAATTACTTTGAGGTGATTGTAGAGTTATATATTATTTCTTAATTATGTTAACAATTTAAATAAATTTAATTTGATTGATTCCTCCTATTATAAGTATGTCTAATAGAGGGTGCTTTGTGAATTTCCTGAAATAATTAGGTTGTGAGAGGCCATTAGTGTTTATAATGTTTGCTATTAATAAGTAAATAAGTTGATAGATATTTTTAAATTTATCTAAATAATTGTAGATTTACTGTCATCAATATAGCCATTGTAAGTAAATGATAATTTATTAAAATCTGCAATCCAAGTATATAACCCAACAGAATTTGAACAAATCAAAACATTTTACTAAGACTGTAGCGTAATTAACTAGGTAAAATATTGGAAAACATTTTATTATTAAACATAATCAGACTTATCAAGAATTTATAAGGTCTATAAACTCTATGAGTCCAAAATAATTAATTGATTTTAGACTAGAGTGACAACTATATAGTTAGTATTTACTACTAAAAAAAAGCTAGCAACTTAATTGAAAATAACGCTTTAGCTAGACTTTAACGTATAAGGATTAGCAGTAATAATTTTGTTTTGATTAGATACAATGATTTAATCTAAGGATAGTATATAGTCCATCTATATGATCAAATAATCAGCTACATCATATTAATAAAAATAAAAATTTTAAAAATATAAATCAAATTTACGCTTAACAACATTAATGACAGATCCCCCAGATGTTTCCATATCAATATAGTAAACAATACTTGATCCTTGAACTATATCAGATATTGTGTTCACAATCAAAATGTTCGTTTGAGGTATGTTCAAAAAACTTCTCACATAATAATTTGGTTGAGGATCTAACATTTTTAATATTTAAGGTAACTTATAATTGAAAACAAATAAATAGCCTACTAAAGTATCTAGTAATAGCAGGGCAAGTTTATGCGATAATCTATTCTAATGCTGTACTTATAATTAGTACAAAAACTATTAATAAGCGAGATCTAAAAGTCATCCTTAAAAAATTGGTTTAATTAAAGCTAATTTACTAAAAATTATTACTTAAAAAAGTAAGAATGAATAATTAAAAGCATATAAATAAAATTAGAGTGAATTAAGATAATTTTTTTTTCTAGTTAAAATATTCTTTAATGTTACTTACTTATTTTTAAATTCAAGATAAAAAATTATGGTCAAAATATGCAAAAAATTGTCGTTATTTTAAATATATTTCAATAAGTATTTTTATTACTGATTGAAAAAGACATGACCAGCCTTTTTAAAAAATAATAGTATATATTAGGTAACTAAATAATATTTATTTGATATATTCATTTAAGTCTAACTATTAAATTATATTAATTCAACCATATACAAAAAATAAAGCTCTAATTTACAGAATTGAAAGAGTATTTAAATGAATCAATTGCTTTAAATATTATTATCGTATCTTCTCTACAAAAAGTCTCTACTCATTAGCCTTCATTTGGATTTAGTAATTTAGTATCACCAAATGCATAAGCTGTTTTATTTAATATATTTTTAATTAGATTTTAATCCTAAAGCATTAAACAAATTTAAAATTTAAAATAAGTAATTTTGTTAATAATCTATTTAATCAGTGCTGATTTAAAACTATAAAAAAATATTTAAACTAAATTTTACTTTTACAAAAAATACAAGCTTACAAAAAAAAAATATTTTAATAAAAAAATTATTTATTTTAAATAGGTTCTTAATTTTTAAAAAATGAATGTTTTGCTTCAATTTTAACATTTTATAAGTTAGCTAGAATGTATTTTTAAAATAAATTAAAATTAGCAATATTTTATTTTTGTAATAATATCTTTAGCGTCTATTTGATCAAATATTTTGGATATTTGTAAATTAAAATTAATTATTTGAAAAACTTATCAATAAAATTAGATTTTATTAATACATAATTTTAGATTATTTTTTATAAAATTTAAAAATGATGTATATATAAAAGATAATAGTAAGTTAAATATCAACATTAAATATATATTTTTATTCTTTATTACCTATTTTAATAATTTGAAAACAGATTTTAAGCTGGTAACCAATTAATCAAATATGATTTTTTTGTTATTTATTCAAATTATTTTTCTTAATTTTTATTATAAAAATAAGAATGAATACACATAGGTTATTGAAGGTATAAAGACATAAATAAATTTCACTTATACAAATAATAATTTTTACATGGCCAAAAGAATTTTTATAAACAATTTAGTACAATAAATTTTGAATTTTTAAAAAGCACTTAAATAAGTAGTTAAAATTTAATATTTAATTAATTATTATAGAAAAATAAATAATCCATAAAATTTAATAGAATTTATTGGGTTTTAAATTCTTTTAAAAATGTAAATGCTATAACATTAAATTATAAATTTTAACAAAAATACCACCAAATAAATAAACAACTGAAAATAATCAATATTATAATACTTACTCTCTTTATTTTTAAAATAGTTTTATTTATATGAAAACTTAATTTTTAATTATTTCTTTAAAATAGGTAATATTTTTCATAACAATATTCGATAAAACATGATTAATTTATTTTGAGCAAGATTAATCTAAAATTATAACGAACTCATTTCAGTCTTTTATATAAATTAACATTCAAAAAAAAATACTTTTGAATTTAAAAAAATAATTTTAAAAAAGAAGTTCATTTTACGAAACGAAATAAGTGTTAAAAGATTATTGATCTAAGATTTATCATGTTAGATTGAAGTATAAAAAGGGTAAAATAGCAATTTATTAAAAATTTTTCAATCCTTCCAAAAATCCATTTAGAAATTTACTCAAAAATATGCTTTATTGATTTTCAAAAATTATTAACCACAAATTATGACAGAAATATTGCATAATATTGAATGAAAAAATATCATTTAAATATTTTTGAATTTTTGGCTTTTCAATTCACTTGCTTGAATTTTTTAATTGCTTACTCCAGTTAAGCAATTATCAAAAAATATTTAATGACATGATATTTGTTTTCTATAATTTGAGAGGAAAATAATAATTTGGATTTTAGATTACTAAAACTCATTAAACAAGAAAGTCTTTAAACAAATTTAGGTAAAATATTTGCTAATTTTAATAAAGAATACCTTCAAATTTAAGATATTAATTTTAAAATTAATTGCTTTCTTTAATTTCAACAACGGATCTTATAAAAGGAAAGAAAAAATTGATATTTCTTTGAACATTTAAAACTGTTTTAAAATGGAAAAATTATATTTAAAAAACTAATAATATAGAAAAAAATAAGGCAAAAATTGAAAAATATTGAGAGATTTAATAAATTAAAAAAGGAAAAAAATGTATACATTAGAAAATGTAAATTTAAGTTAAAGATATCACGTTGAGTTTTTATATATAAATACTTTAAATAAATTAATTGTAACAAAAATAATATAACATTGATAAAAACTATTAAATTTGTTTAAAAATTTATTCATTTAACCATTAATTTATAGAGCCCTAGTAGAGTGATAAAAAATCCTACGATTTCATATAGTGACAGCTGCTTTTATTCATAAATAATCGAAAATAAGAATGAATAGAATACATTAACATAAGAGGTAAGGGAGTACTTACCTTAGCATTTGGCAACCATCGTGCCATGTATAAAAATTATACATGGAAAGAAAGTACCAAGTCCATAAACTAAGAAGACAAGGAATAAATCATAGGTGCTAGGCATTTAAATGTAATCAGAGCGTTACAATAAAGCAAAACTTCCAAAAACAATACAGACAAGACCTAGGTGTAATGTAACAGTTAAAGAGTTAACCTTGTTAGCCTTTTTAATTATCGAAATTCCATATGCAGCTAATACTTGTGAAGCTAAAAAAAGTACAGATATAATTTAAATAAATGGAGTAATGGATTGACCTTCTTCACTTTCCTTTTCATTTGTAGAAGTAATAGTATTGCCAAATCTTTTAAAGATATTTTTAAATAAAGTAGGATCCATTATCAATAAAACTCCTAGCAAACTAACTAGTAAAAATATGATCTATCTAGCTGAGATAGTTACTGAAAATATATAGTAATTGACCAAAAAAATAAATAAAGGCATACTATTTACAATTATCCAAACAATTGTAATAGGTAAAACTACGATTGCATACTGTAAGAACAATGATGATACTCCCATAAGCAAATTTCTAATGTTCAAGTAATACAAATCCTTCCCTTAGAACTACATTTCTGACTGGTAGATCACAGAAGAAATAATGCCAAAAAAGTAATACGCTACTCCTCTTACAATAAAGCAAATAGACCAGTCGACACTAGGTATAAATTTTAAGCTAGTCATAGATACGAATACCAAAGTGTTGGAGAGAAATCCGAAAAATAAATAACCATTTTCTCCAAGTTTCTTTGAAATAGAGTTAAGAAAGACTGCAGCTTTATTAAATAGGTTTACCAAGCTGACATTTATTTTATTCATTGCTGAAAAAGTTTTATTTAAATTTGATGTTTTCATCTTCTATTTTATTTTTAATTTAAATTTGCTTGAAATTTATTTTCTTTTATTATTTTTGTTTGTTATTGTTTATTTCTTTCTTGTTTAAATTCATTTGAATTTTCTCCAAATTGAGTAAATCTATCAATAATTATATTGCTTGTATCCTTTATTTATTTATTTATTTATTTGTAAAAATTAAAATAATCAGTCAATTTATTACTGAAAAAATAAGAACTCAAGTAGAAATAATGGTTTTTCAAAAAGTTTCTACTAGTCTTTTCCTTATAGATTGTTTCAATTTTATTTAAACAAATTATACTTTATACTTATTTTTACTATGATTTCTTACTTCATTGCTATTTAAAAAAATAAGAAATTCTTAAATAAATTATTATCATCATGGATAGCAAAAAATAAATATTTTTGGTAGTCAGATTTTGAATAATTTCAAAAGCAATTTCATGAAATAAAAGAATGATTTATTTACATTTATTTGAAAACAGAAAAGAAATCGACTAAATTTGAGTAAAATATCACCACATATATTTATACATATATTTATGAAAAGTAAATTTTGTATAAAAAATATCATTTATTTAAAAAAAAATTAATTAAGATTGACGCATCATCAACGTTAAAGAAAAATAGGAAAATCATTTGGAAAAGTAAGATTGGTTAGAATAAGCATATTGATTAATTATTTTTAATATATACATATTTATTTTTTGATATATTGATTAATGCAATTAATTGTGCGTGGTTAGATTTGTAAACAAATATTATATTCTTTTAAGAATTTGTTTGATTAGATTTTTATTATTTAGCATAATTTAATACTTTTTTGTGTATTTACATTAATATTTACATGTTTGTTAAAAAAATGTTTATTATAATTTTCTATTTTAAAATAAAAATCTTTTTACATTCATAATTTTTATTCACTCACTCATTTAAATCTTAGCTTTCATTTACATCATCTTCAAACAACGGTTTTTCTTTGTATGTTTCTTTACATTTGTTATTTAAAACGCGCTGTAAATGTCTTATAAATGTATTTCTTTAATTTTAATCTTTTGCTTAAAGTTCTAGTCTCCTATCTTTTTTGCAGCGTATATAGAAAAAGGTATCCTCACATATCAAATTATCTTCTTGTTTCTTTAATCTTAAGAATCCAGGACTGTCTGTTCCAGGTTTTATTGATATAATATCCTCAAGTTTTATGGATTTAGCTTTCTTCTCATCTTTAGTTACAGGGTACCAAATAAGCTATTCCAAATTTTTTATTTTAATGGTTTTTTCTTTAGGACCTAGTATGCCATTCTTACTATGCTTGATCATATTCTCTCCTTTCTTTAGATAATCAATAGCTTCTTCATAAAGTCTTTCCTCACTTACAAATTTTTTATTCTTTTTTTACTTTGATGAAAGAATAGATTTGTTTAAATTAGAATCATTCAAGATCGAAACATTTTATTAATTAATTTAATTTTTATTCATTTCTGTAGTTTCTTGGCTTGTTTCTTTGCTAGCATTTCTAATATCGTTAATTTTTTAACCAGAAAAATTATTAAACTATTCAGCAGAATTTATTTTATTAGGTTAAAAGCTAAACTCTTTCCCACTTTCTAATCTTAAAGATCTTCTCTGCTAATTGAACATTTTTAAAGCTGAGCTAATTATAAAATAGATTTGTTTTTTAATTAATAAAAAAAGTATTTGAAAAATTGTATTTTTTAATCACCAGAAATTTTCTAAAATCAAATTATTTGAAAATTAAATAAAAAAAAAATACATCTAAAAAAATTAATTTAAAATTTACTGAATTTAATTGAAAAGATGATGTAATAAATACAGTAAATTATTATTAAAAATAATAAAAATCTAAAATTAATTAAAATTGATAATATTATTTTCCTATTTTTTTAAAACTAAAATTTACTTGATTTTTTGAGGACTTTTTGTAATTTAGAAATTTTCATTTTAAATAATTTCTTTTTTTACTCCTTGTGCCTGTACCGTAGGATTTAATTATTATGATTAAGTAATTGGCTTTAATTTTTCTTCATCCTGGCCTTCATTCGATGATCTAAAATAGGCAGATTGCAAAATATTCATATTATTTTACTGATCTGTATGGATTATTTATTATTAAATAAATTTTTAAAACATTTTTAGATAAAACTTAAAAAACAAATAAATAAATAAATAATTTGTGTAGAAAATTTACTTTGGTTTTGGTTTTCTTGTAAGTTTTTAGTGTTAAATACTGAGCTTGATACTTTTAATATAAAAAATAAAATTAACTTGAGTTTTCTAGTTAATTTTTATACCTGAAGTACTAGTGTTTAAATCAGGATTGTATGTTAGAGTTCTTATGGGAGAAAAGCTTTTGTTTTCAATATGCTCGATTACTCTAGCCTACACTCCATCAGCTTTAGGAAGTTAAGGATGATAAAAAAAAGGTTTTTTTGGATATAAAACTTTTTTCATTCTTTGAATGTATAGGATTGAATCAAATTATTTTAAATCATCTCTGTGTTTAAACTAAATTTTAAGCGTCAACGATTTTTCAAAGTTCATTTTTATAGTAATTTTTTGATATTCTATTGAGACAAGCTCGTAGATTTAAAAAACTTTTTCTGGCGAAGACTTTATTTCAGAATTAATGTCATCGTATATAATAATTTTATTTCCTTAGATAGTAATGAGCCCTGAGCTCGCGGATACATCTATTTACACTTTTATTTTATTTTAAAAAATATTAAGTTTTTAGAAACTAAATTTATTTCTGGTCAGGTATTTATTAGAGACTTAATTTAGGTATACTTAGAATAGATAAATATCAAAATGTGTCGTATTATCTTTATTTTTAGTTCATTTTTGATCAAACAGGAAAATTTTAATTTGGATTTTTAACATTGTTTTATAGTATTTTTATGATATTTGTTATTTTAAAAAACTCTTTTTTTTTTGGTACTCTTTGATGGTACAAAACTATAATTTAAATTGTGCGTAATTTAAAGGATATATCTAAAATTAATTTCTTCTTATTAATACTAACTTTATATTTACTGTAACACTAAACACTTTTATACTAGAATCAAACAAACTATTCTTTAGATTTGAAATAAATTTATTGATTGATTGATTACCTTGAGCAGATTAAACAACTTGGTATATTTATTATTAGGCGAAGCTGCATGAATATAAAATATTTGTTATTTATTCATTTCTTTATTTGATTGAGTTGAATTCCTATAGTTGCTTTTCTATTGTTTAATTGAGTTAGTTTATTCTTTCCACTAGCCTTTTATTGTTGTTTTCTAAGAGCAAATTCTGAGAATTGAGTTTCTCCTGTTAATATTTTATCAAAATAAAAAATGAATAAATGAATGTATATTTTTATGAATATTAAATTATTTATTTATTTTGAATTTTTCAAAAGATTTATGAAATTATTCATGTCTTTTGAAAATAAATGAGTAAAGTTTAATCAAAATTTGGTATGCATATTTAGATATGGTACTGTCTGTAAGCAGTTTTTCGAAGTAATGAATATTTAAATTTAAAGGGATTTATAGCCATTCAATAAGTAAAAATAATTGTAAAAATTGATGGTTATCTAAATTATTTAATAAATTAAGTAATCATTAAATAAGCGGATTCCTACTATTTACAAATCTTCAGAATTGCTATCTTCATCGCTTTCAGACTCAGAAACTTAGCTCTCAGAGTTTGATTTATTGCTGTTTTAAGCAAGTTTTTAAGTCTTTTGCTGCTGCTACTGCTACTGCTGCAATGATGGCTGAGTGTTATTTTAATTTAGACTTTCTATCTATTGTGGCAAGCTTATTTGTGGCTCTTCTTGTTTATGCTAACTATCTTATTCTTAAATAGCTTAGACCTCTTATTTAGGACTTAGGATATTAGCTTATGGATTTTGATTGTGATTGTTAAAGCTAAATGTTTTTTAAATATTTGCCTATTCAAATTCGCTCTTTTCTTGATATAGCTTTTTTTGTTGTTGAGTATATTCAATAATTGATTAATCAAAGTCAGATTTTTTTTCTTCATAAAATTTTTGCTTCAAAATAATAGCCATACTTTTAAGTTCTTTAATCTGTTACTAGATTATTGTTTATATATTTTCGTTACTGACAGTTTGCTAGTTTTGATCGCTCCCATTTTCTGGATTTAAATTTTAATTGTTCATTTCCTATCCGCTTTCTTCATAAGTGTTTTTTTTATCATTTTTTAAGTTATTTTCAGAATCATTTAATTTATTATGATACTAATTTAGAGATTAATTAAACAAATGGCCAGATTAGCCCTACACTGAGAGTGTATCGACCTAGTTCATACTTCTATATCAGTAAGTTTTAATGTTGACAATTTATATACTTATTATTTTTAAAGCTTTTAAATAATGGATAAACTTATTTCTTTTAGTTAGCACTTTTCTTATAGAGTAAGATATATTAATTTGAGTAGTATTTTGCTTTTAATAATATAGAGAAGTTAGTATTATTATTGATTATTTAACAATTTTAATTATTTTTTTAATACTATTGAAATTTAACAAAATTAAATTTTCCTACAGAACAAAATTTACTTGGTCAATAAAATTAATTATTTAGGATTACAGCTAAAAAATTATAATTTTTAGTTTTTAGCAATCAAAAAGTATTCAAATAATATTAAATATTTGCTTTAAAATAGGAGAAAACTGATCATAAAAATTTTTATTGAATATATCCTTTTTATAGAAAGCAAATTGGTTAGTGTGTTGAAATAGATTTGAGAATATTCTATCAAATTCAATAAAGAAAACGTTTGTAAATTAGTAAATAAAGTTAATTATTGTTAAATTATTTCATCCACATCCTTATCAAATTGATATACATACTTGTCTTAGGATATAGCAAATTTAATTTTCCTTGAACCTGGTTTATTATTGCAGCTTAATGAAATATATTTTCTTTTAAACATAAACAATCTAAATTATAAAATTAATTAATTAATAGAATTTTAATTTTTATCATATTTTCTATTATATTGAGTTGAAAAATTTAATGTTTAAATGATGAAATGATGAATTTTTTAAGTAAAAAGGCTAAATGAATTTATAAGATTTAATATTTATAAAATAATTTATTTCTACAAATTTACTTATCAAATTCACATTTTTATTCTCTCGCTTTTGAATTTATTTATATGAATTTGCTGTTATTACAATTTATTTTCTTTTAAGCATGAAAAATCTAAATTATATAAATAATTAATTAATAGAATTTTATGTATAATCATATTTTCTATTTTAACGAGTTGATAAATTTAATTTTAAATGATGAAAGGAACTTTTTAAGTAAAAAGGCTTAATGAATTTATAAGATTTATTTTTATATTTATAAAATAATTTATTTCTACAAATTTATTTATCAAAGTCACATTTCTATTTTCTCTTTTGAATTTATTTATATGAATTTGTTTTTATTACTAATGAAAAACTCACTAATATATAAAAAAATTAATATTTTAGGCTGAAAACAAACAAATTCTCAATAAAACGAAAACCAACTGTTCTAAAAAAACATTTTTAGTAGGAAAGAATAAAAAAATATAATTTTAATAAGTTTTATTTTAATTCATTAGATGATAGATGAAAATGAATTAAGAAAATAATCAAAAGATATTGAATATTTCTTTATGAGATAAAAGAAAAAATAATAAATTATAAAGATTTTTCAGATTTTTTTTAAAGCTTTTGTATTTTATTTAAAATTTGCAAAGATAATTAATAACCCAACAAGGAACAATAAATAGAATCAATATATTAATGTTAAATATGTTCATTAGAAAAGATATTGTAATATTTTTCGATATTCTAATAACACAATCTTTCAAACCTTTGCTTTTTAAATTTATCAAATTTCATTTTTTTTTTTTGAGATTTATTTATTTTCTTCTCAAATGAAAAATAAAAGAAAACCATAATTAAAAATAAGAGGAGTTTGAAAAAGGAATTTATTTTATAAATTAATTAGTTGAGAAAAATTATTAAAGTCTTAAAAATTAGATAGAAAGATATAAATATTAGGTAAATTAAACAAAAATGAACGATCCATTAAATGATATGTCAATTGAGGACGATACGCCATTTAATTTATTATGTTACTAATCTTTAGTTCCTCTTTACTCACCATACTATTTTCATAACCACAAAATGATTTACTTCAATGAAGATCAAATAGAAATAATTAAATAATTGATAATTGAGCATATCAATACAAATTAAAAATGTTTTTTTGATAATGAATGCTAATTTGAGCATAATAGTGAGGATTACTTAAAGCCTAGAAAATAGCTGGTTATTTAGGAGATTCTAAATAAGAGGGTTTTGAATACTTCACACGAAGAGTTTATCCAAAAATAAGATAATCATGGCTAACCTAATTCTGATTTAATCAATTTTTATAAAAATAAGATATACTTACCTCAAATAGAAGACGATTTCTATTAAATTGTTAGTAAGATAATTAAATAAAATGGTTTCTCTAATTTTATATACTAAATTAGGTTTGATTTCAGAGAATTTTAACATATTCCAAATTGAAGATAGTTGTAATAAATAATTTTATTTTATTTTTTTCCTTAATTAAGCGTTAATATAATTTTAGAGACTTACTATTGGAGTACTGTCGACTAGTTCATAGAAAATGATATTGATTTAGGTGAAGATGACCATTTTACTTTATAAAAATAGTATAAAGTAACTTTCGTTTGTCAAAATTGATTTTTTAGTAATTTTTATCTTTATTTTAGAATAAATACTTTTACAATTTATGCTTGCTCACTGGTAATATTGTGATGATTCCAATAAGATTAAATGGATGCCAACATTTAGAGTGTTTTGATTTAAATTCAATTTACAGATTTATTGCAAGTAAGTAACTATATTTGAAAATAAAGGTTATTTTTATATAATATTTTTTCAGAAAATAAAACAGTTAATATCGTATGCCCACTTTGTAACAATGAAGCTAGTTTTTTAGATAGAAGCAGATTTTATTTAGATAAAAAGTTGATCAAAATAATTAATAAAAACACAAGTTTCTAACCAGTTTGGAGCTTTGTTTCAGATGAATTTGGCTTGTAAGATATCTTGAGACTGAATAAAAAATTAGATATTTCAAAATTAAATCAGATATTTTGGAAAAGCAAAAAACATGATATTTATAATAAATACATAAATTAATATTACAATAATTTTGTTGGCTAATTTATAATTAATTGTTGTTAAAACAGCAGCTATCCTATCCCTGTAAGGTGTACTAGTTGCATGGATTTAACTAAATATTGTGATTTAGCATAGCAATTGCTACTACCAGAGAAGTAATCAAAAATATATATTTTTTTAATTTATAATTTAAATTTAAAATTAACTAGATGTTTGTGCTGTAATTCACCCTTACCATCAAATAATGAGGAATTTTTAAACTAGATTCGTATCGACTTCATACTCTTGAAGGAAATATAAAAATATATTGAATGGGATATATAAACTTTCATCGTTGTATAAGGTGCTTCCCAAGATTCTTTTGTTTTATAGCCACACTATCAGCTACTATTAAATAAAATACAAAAAGTATCTGATGAATCATATGTTAAAAACTCTCAAGTTATTAGAAAAGATCTGACTACAGGTTTAAGAATAAATGGAATCCCAGTCAGGTAACATATTTTTTTTTATTTATCAATAATAACCATATTGCAATTTCAAAAAAATAATTATTTTTAATTTAAAAATCAGATGGAAAGATTGCAATCATACAGATTGTATAGATTTTTATAAACA
Source organism: Tetrahymena malaccensis 436 (assembly GCA_000231845.2). Classification (NCBI taxonomy): domain Eukaryota; phylum Ciliophora; class Oligohymenophorea; order Hymenostomatida; family Tetrahymenidae; genus Tetrahymena; species Tetrahymena malaccensis. The sequence goes on along the minus strand of JH720035.1, from coordinate 130,904 downwards.
TAGTGTTGAGGGTGTCCCAAGATATTGTAAAAAATGTTAAAAGACATATAAATTAGCTGATTTAGTCTGGGATGAAGTTATTTTTAATTCATTATATTAAAGTTTCGATGGCGACATCTTAATTTATAATCAAAGTACTAAGACATATTCAGCCTCTGATATTGAATTAAGTTAATCAACTTAATTATATTTGATGTCTAACTTAAATAATAACCCTTAAAATAATTATTAGCCAAAGCCCAATACTAATAATCCCCTTATTAACAATTTTATGGATGTTTCTCCATAAACAAATAATAATTTAAAATAATTACCCCAGTCATAAGATTTAAATCAATAATTAAAATAAGTACCAAACATCCAAAATTAAATTTAAAATCAACCAAATTAATAGTGGATTGGTAATTAGTAAGATCAAAATGGTGTCCATTAAGCAACATTTTAAAACTATCCTTAAAATTCTCAACAATAATTTTAAGCAATTTCTTGTCAAAACTTTTAATTTTAAAGAACTGATTTAGATTAACCGATGCCAGTTTCTCCATATAATTAGTTAAATTATTAGAATAGCATGAACGTAAATAACTAATACAGCTAAAATTTTTATTCACAGTAGTAATACTAATTTTAATAGCAGCAATATTAGTAATAGAATACTTAAAATAACTATTAGCATTTTACGTTAGGTCAGTAATAGCAACCTGCATAAAATAATATAAGCTAATAACCACCAAATCTTCCTCAGTAAAAAACTTGGTAGCAATAAATTTAAAATTAGCCTTAAGTGTAAAACTTTAGCTTTTAACAATTTTAACCATTAAATCAAGGGCAAGCGTCTCAACCTTAAGTAAATTTAAACCCTAACTAATATGATGAATAAGCTGATATGTCACTATATTAGTAATCCTAAGTTATTAGTTAAATTGATTTTCCTATTTAAAATAACTTAAATGCAAATAACTAATTTTAGACAGCATAATTTAATTAAATTTAAAATTAAATGATCAATCCTTATCAAATCCAAGTCTAAATATCTGAACCTTTATAAAATTAAATATCTTCACCTTTATAAAATTAAATATCTTAGCCTTTGCAAAATTAGATATCTTAGCCTTTTCCAAATTAGATATCTTACCCTTTACCAAATTAGATATCTTAGCCTTTAGCAAATTAGATATCTTAGCCTTTAGCAAATTAGATATCTTAGCCTTTACCAAATTAGATATCTTAACCTTTACCAAATTAGATATCTTAGCCTTATCAAAATTAAATTCTTAACCCTTTTATTCCTAATTATTATAAAATAAATCCATAGTTCTAGCCTTTTGCTAACAGTCTTAGGTAAGTAGAGTAAAGAAATATATATATGCCTAATAATTTCTAAAGTAATACTTTTCTGTAATAAGAGCCTTTTACTAATAGAGCATTTAACCAGCCACAACAATAGCAACAGTAGTAAAATTAGCAATAGGCATAATAAAACCCATAAAATTAGATTAAAGAAGTAAATACTACTGCTGGTAAAAGAATAGTGTTTAAATAAATATCTAAAAATTGATAAATATTTTATCAAGTTTGGCAAAATAATACTTTAATCATCATAGAAAATTTATTTGACTATTTTATCTTTTAAATAAGTATTAATTAATTAATTTTTTTATGTTTTTAAGTGTTTAATTTTTAGAATAATTTAAATTTTTTGTATTTTTTACAAATAGCAATTCTAATTTTGTGAAAAAACAAAATAATTATTAAAAAAATATCAATTTATTTATTCTCATTTCTAATTTATTGCATTTTAGTTAAAATTTTATTAATATTTAATTAATAGTTTGTACTAAGAAATATTTTATTTTTCTCAAATTTAGAAATATTTTTTTTTAATTCTAATCTTAAAAAATTTAAGTAAAAAATTGAGAGAAAAATACCTTGCAAATTTTTATTAATTAAATTTTGATACATATATTTCTAATTATTGTGAAAATTATGCTTTAAAGATCAGATTATTTAAAAAGTAGAGCAATTAGGAACATTTATTTATTTTAATGAACATAATGTAAAAATCTTGTAAATAAATGGTCCACATAAAATTTTAAAAATTGAATAGATACAGAAATATTTTAAAAACTTTCCTAAAAAACTGCAAACATAATTTAAATTGAATATAAATTAAATTGTGTTGAAATCATTTACAATCTATAAAATTTAATTTAATAATTATTGAAAACTAATTAAAAAATAGATAAAAGGAAATTTTAAATCTTTGAATCTAAAAAAATATTAATTTAAAAAAAATGATAGAAAAGCTATCTTAGAAATGTAAAGATGTATTTCTGCAGTCAGATATTTATGGCCAAAGCGTCATAATTCATTTAGGCAAAAAAAAATACCATTAAACTTATATTGGATCGTGTTTTACATTTCTTACTGCAATCATTATGGGAGTAGCTTTGTTTTATTTAATGGAAGAGTTTATACAAAAATAAGATCCTACAGCTATAACTTTAGAAGCTATGATTAGCGATGGAAGAGAGTACTTAAATTAAATTAAAAAAATTAAGTTTGGTATGCAATTCTTTGATGAATCAGAAAATATAATAACAGATCAATTACAATTATAAAAGATTCAAGAGTGTATAATATTCAAATTATGCTCTGAAGAAAACTATACTAATTGTGTAAATATACCTACGAGTGATGGAATATTTAACAGTGATCAAGAAGGTATAAATTCTATATATATTTATCCCAATTTAAGCTATGTCAATTTCGATTAATTTTTGCTGTAAAATGTCAATAAGCTGAGCTAATGGACATTATAAATATTCATAGAATAAAATATTTAATCTTAATCTTTAGCCAAGTTCTGGTAAATAACATGCCTAGACTCATTTGTGGATATTTAAGATTATGAGAATCCAGTTTAAACTTTTCAACGAAATTATTTTATGTTTTTAAACTAAAATAAGACTCATTATTAGTTTGATTTTCTCAATGTAAATGTTCAAACAGATAGAGGTATGATGTATGAAGACATAGCATAATAAGAATATCTCATGCTAAAAGATACTAGCTTTTCAACACTTTCTTCCGATTATCCATTTGCTTAATTTGTAGAAGTTATTTTAGATAGAAAACTAAAGATTGTAAAAGTAAATAAAGTTACAAATTCTTTTGTATTTTTTTTAAAAAAAGGCATTTTTATATTGTCATATTTTATTGCTTGAAAAAGCTGTCTAACTATTTTTTTGTTGGGGCAATTTTTTGTTTAATTTACACTTTTAAATTAATAAATAGAGAAGTTATCTTAAGATATAAAACATACTTACATAAATTGGGGGACTGATCAAAATTGTAGTTTTATTCTTTTAATTTGTGTCCTCTCCGCTTATTAAATTATCTTTACAACTAGAGTTAGTTAACTCTGTGTTTTAATTCGAAGATGAAGAGAATATAGTAGATTAAAACTAATAGAGCAAATCTAAAAACATAGATGATAAGGCAGATAGTATTATTTACAATGATAATTCTAATAAAAATTAATAGCAATAAAACGATATGACTGAGTTCTCAAGGAATAGGTTTTTTAATCTGACTTTAAAAGTAAACAAAAATTTAAACATTCCAAAGGAATTCTAAAAATGCACTAATTAGAAAACAATCGAAGATTATTTAAATAAAAAGAATTGCAAATCAGAGATAGATTAAGTTGAATAGAACAATTCTAATAATAGTACATTTAATGCATACAAAAAAAATAGTATTTTTAAGCTAGATCAACTTCAATCTCTCAACTTAGCTTAAGCTGATAACAAGCAAAATCTATAAATTCCACTCTAAAAATAGAAAAATAAAATTAAAAAAAATAATAACAACAACTCTTTCAAGTCAATGAATGGTTCTGATGGTGCCTAAAAAGAACCATTAAAAGAGGTAAATAATTAAAATGCAATATAGAATTTGATGAGTTTGTCTTAGAATTAAAACCATGCTATTGATAACTCTGTATTCTCACCAAAAACGCAAAGAAACAAATCTCACTCATTATTCTAACAAAACCATCTTAGTAATAATGGGTTATAAACAAACTTATAAATGATAAAAATATCAGAAGAAGCTAATAAAGCCAAGCTTATTAAAAAGCTAGTGCACTAAAAACTCACAAAATTAAGTATGAGAAACTCAAGTTAACCAGATTCCCCTCTTTAGAGCGTTGAGATGGAATAAGCTAGAGACATGGTAAAGGGTAAAAAAAATGAAGGCTTTAATAGTATATTTATCAAATTATTCAAAAATGTCACTCATAATTATTTGGTTATGAAATTTGTGGACAAAATCAAATATCTCTTAAAAATAAAATTCAATAAATAGCAGCAACTTAAGTTTTCTATGGATAAAATTAGTGAGCGTTTAGATATTATATTCATTATTAAAAAGATTGTTGAAATAGATAAACTGAAAATGATATTATTTGACTAAAATTAGCTTAAAATATTTGAATATCTACCTCGTCCCATTATCAAATTTGATCCTTATACTATAGAGGAAAATGATAAATTGAAATTAGAGTAAAAAAGAATTAAAAATTTAGAAAGAATTAAAGATGGAAATCATTCCATTCAAGAAAATAACTGCAGTGAAGAAGCAAACAATGTTCATGAGTTATGGCAGCATGCTCTTATAGAAAGTGATAAACCTTACTTTTAAAAAGTGCATGAAGCAGCAAAAGCATATGAAAATCTATGTAAAAAAGAGAGTAAGGACGTTTACGATATGCGTCTTCTACAATTTCTTGACAACAAGCGTAGAGATTACTTTGAAGAGATGCTTAAGCCGAGCTCACCTTCAGTTCATAGTTAAAATTAAAAGCTTTAAGACATTATAAACAAAAAAAATCATAATATTGGAAACGAAATAGTTTTAGATTAAATACCTGAAAATTAATTTTCTAATAAACAAATAACGCTATAGAATGTAAATATCCCTTTAAACGGTAGTTTGATCTTGGGCAAGTCTTTGACTTAAAATGGCATCCAATTAAATGCCGATAAACTAACAAGTTTAAATCAAGACCTTTATGAGAAAGATTTAAAAAACTAGGAGGAAATTCCTCAAAATAATTTGACTTCTTTAAAATTTAAAGATTAAAAATAAAAAAATTCAAGTTAGTAAAGTTAGCTTTAGATTTCAATAAATCAAAGCGAAGATTTTAGTGAAGGAGACTAGAAATACTTGCCTACAATTAAATAAATAGATTTTATGGATTAGATAAATAAATTCATGCAGTAAACATAAGAAAAAAACAAGTTATGATACAAATTATTTAAAATATCATTAAAAAAAAATTTTTAATTAAATCTAATTAATTTAAAAATTATTAAAATAATATGAAGTATGAAATACTAAATAAAATATATTTGAACCCTTTCAATCTTAAAAGCATACTTTAATAGCTAATTTATTTTAATAAGATTTTACATATTAAAAAATTTATTTTATTTTTGCTAGTTTTGCTATCTAATTTGAATAAAATAAGATATATAGTAATGTGATAGATATTATGTAATTTATTTTTACAAGATTTACAAATTTTTATTTTAAATGACTTCATTTATTTTAAAAATATTTTACTTAAAATTGAATTAAAATAACCATATAATTTAATATAATTAATTCTACATATTTTATTAACTCCATTTTATTTAGCGATGAAAATTTATTCTTTTGAAGTAAATAATCTATAAAATGTAAAATAGATTTTATAACTAATCTTTAAAGTACTTTTTTAGAAATATTGATTAGTTAATTACTTATTTCAGTTTCAGCAAGTATTAGTTTTTTAATAAAAATCATGTTTTTTGTAATTAAATTTTAAAAAAATGTTATTTGCTTGTTTATGTCATTAGTACTATATCAAGCATATAAACATAATAAAAGAAGTATTGGCTTTAAATGAATTTTTTATCATATGCTTGACTCATTTCTAATAAATATCTATTATATTTAAATGAATGGAAGAATAAATTATGATGCTAATAAATGATTTTGATATTAAGAAATTAGGTAGCATAGATATATATTGACTATTTTATATAAATAAGTACATATTTAAAATATTAGATTTATTATTTTAAATTATATTCAGTAAAGATAAACGCCATAAACGGTTACAAGGCAAAATAGTGAATCATTGACATAATAATCACTAGCAACATAATCAGTATCGAAATCCCAAAATTAGCGTGTTCCAACTCTTACACCTTAACCCTTTTATTATCCAATAATAACTGATACCATAAATTTATATCTTGGTAATCCTAAATCTTTTAATTTGTATTTAATGGTGTCTGCGATATCTCTAGAGATTGTAGACACAGTAGCTGCATCAGTGTATACTTAATTTTTTAATTTTAAATTTAATGTTTCACTAATTATTTCTTTAGCTTTGCCTGGTCTAAATTTTTCTCTTTATTTAGGACGGATTTAATATTCCTAGTTAGTAGTGCCTCCTTATCCCCTTTTCATTTTAAGAATATTTCTTTTTTGCTTCTACTTAAAAATGGAAAATTTTAAACTATTCCTTTTTGTATTATAAATTTTGAAATTTTTAAAGTATATTATGATATTTATATCTGAAAATAGTTAGTTATCTTTTTGATATTTTTACTTAATTAATTAATTAATCATATTAATTCTAAATAAATAAATTAATCAATTATTCATTCATCAATATTTTTTTTTCTGTTTTTGCAAAATTTCAAAAAAAATATTTATTTTATTTTATAACTCTGAAAAATCATTTATTCTATTTCAAAATATAAATCTCATAAGCTATTTTAACTTTCAACATATTTTTAAATTTATTTGATGTATTTTTCCTTTTATTCTTTCATAAAAATATATTTTGCTTTATTTAATCATTATTGTCTGATAGTTATTTAGACTAAATTACATTAGAAATTATACGTATTTAAAATATTAGTAAGTAAAATAATTTAGAACTCTTAAAATTTAAAATAAATTAAAGTAGCATAAAATTTTATGAAAAACTATATTTACTTTCATTAATTTATACTATTTTTGTTAAATTGATATTATACATCTACAAAACCCCTAAACATCAGATTTTAGATAAAAAAAGTTTAAATTAAATTAAAAATATAAATAAAAGTAAAAATTATTTTCTTAATTTATTCTTCATTTTAAATAATAAAATGTTGATTATTTTTAAAATCCAAATATATACTTATTTGATAAAATACCATTTGATTTAAAGCAAAAAAGATTATGCTGATATTTTATTCAAATCTAAATTATTAATCTTATCTTTATTATTTTAAAAAAATGATTTACTTTTTATTTAAAAAGGCTTTTGTTAAAATAATTTTACCAGATAATAAAAATTAAGACTAAGCTGTTAAATTTGATTGAAATTTTAGATTTAATCAAGAAAATTAATTAGAAAATAATTTTGTTTTAACATATAGTTCTTTTATTTAATTTAAATATCTTTCAAATTCAATTTCTAATATTATTATTTAACATTTGAGTTGAATGCGCTAAAATTTTTGGAGGTTAATAATTTTATTAAATTTGATAAATTTTTATTATTTATAGAGAATCTTAATAGATACATATCATTTTAACTTAGGTATATTTAGATAGATTGATAATATGTAAAATAATACTTAGCTAAAGTAATAAACATTTTCAAAGCCTATTGTTTATGGAACTATATCTTATTCATTAGGAGCAAGTAAAATTTATATCTTGTGCAAATAGTTCAAATTACTAAATCTAGCTTTGATTGCTTTTTTGGATTTTTAAATCATTATTTATAAAAAATAATCTAAAACATGATCTTTTAAAACAGATAAAAAATAGACTGATAAAAATACTCATAGATGGTGCGCTTATGTTAGAGGTCCTAACAACGAAGATTTATCTACTTTTATTGAAAAGGTAGTATTTGTGCTTCATGAGACTTTTACTGATCATCAGAGAGGTAAAGAATTATTAATTATAAAGTTTCTTAAAATTAACATCAATGAGCTCAAAATATTTTTTGTTATTAGCAATAACAAAGCCTCCCTTTGAAGTCATAGAAAAGGGTTGGGGTGAATTTGATATTTTAATTTAAATCCACTTTAAAACTCATTACCCTTAGCTTGAACTTGTCCATAAACTCAAAGTATGCATTTTCATTTTTAACAAAAAAATGAAATTAATTTATATATTTATTTATAAACAGTTCTATGGAGCTAAATCTGGAGGTAATTCATAGAGTACAAAGAAGCCAGTTGTTTCAGAGTTCTATGATGAAATAGTTTTTGTTAATCCCAGCGTAATTTTCTTTTAAATATATTTTGAATATTAAAAAAAAAATAGAATAACAGAAAAGATATGCTTTATTCTAAGAAATAAAAAAAGCTAAGCAAAAACTCAATCAAGATTGTTCATATTTATTATAACACTAACTAGCTTACTAACTAACTAACTTACTAAATATATTATTAATGAATGAATAAATTCATATATCTATCTAATAATTTATTTGTTCAAAATAGGTTGAGTTTTATGACATGTTAAAAGTCGAAAAATATTTATAAAATGAAGAAAAGCCGTCCAAAGAAAATAAGGGTGAAGGGGATAATGCTTAGATGGAGGAAGAATAACCAGCTGAAAAAGAAGAAGAAGAATATTATGACTGGAAATAGCATTACTTGAAGTTTGATGCATAAGATCATAAGTAAAAGTTAGACGATGCTCTTGTTGTTATCAAAGAATAAAATGAAAAAACAAAGATGGATTTAGAAAAGTGTGATAAAGATATTGAAGCTTTAAATAAAGAAATTGAATAACTGTAAAAAGAACAAGATTTAAAACAAAAGAAACTCTTAGAGGAATAGCAGTAATAACAACAGCAATAATAATCTTAGGAAGGAAATTAATTTTCATATCCAACTCCTAATTTCTAAAACCCATAAAGTTAATCATAAATAAATGAATTTCCTAATGAATAGATAAGAAGCGTACCTTCTACTCCTTCAAACATACCATAATAACCTCCTAATATTCCTATTTAAAACATAGCTCCCCCACCTTAAATTTAAAACTAATATAATCCTACAAACTAGTATCCAATAGGTTAACCACCTGCAGCTCCTATGTAATAATAATAGGGACCTCCTCCACCTATGAACATGATGCCAAATAGTTATGCTCCTCCTAATCCAAATATTAAAATGAATAACCCATATCAATAACCACCACCTAATATGCCAATGTGAAAATAAACAATTTAAATTAAAAATACTGTAAAGAGCTGTTAGATTATATTTGATTTCTGTAAATCTTTTGAAATAAAAAACACCTAAATGAATATAAATAACACAAAATTTAATTATATATTTTTTATTCTCCTTTACATAAAAAATAATCTTTATTATTGTAAAATAAGATAAAAGCATTCAATTTAATTCTTTTAAAAATTAAAAGTTTTATTTTTGTATTTTTGTATTTTTAAGTATGTATTTATTTGCTTTTATGATACAATTTTTTATATTTTTTATTCAATTGATATTAAAATTGTTATTAAGATAAATAAAATAAAAAAAATATTTATTTTTTCTTAAAGTTTTCAACAAAAATACAATTTTAAGTTGTAAAATTTTATTAGAATTTTATTAACACTTAAATGTTTTAGACTTCAATTATTTACTTTTAAATTTGTTTGTTCAAAAGATTTTTTTAAATGCGAAAATGAATTATTTTTATTATAAAGTAAATATTAAATTGAAAAGAAGATAACATATTAATTTATTTTAATTGCTCTGATAGTTGTTTTATTTTTAATTTATGAAAATAGTAAATTTATTAGAATAAAAAATTTGACTACGGATAAATATATTTATTGTACATAGATTGTTGAATTACAAAAAAAGTAAATTAATTACTCAAATAAGAGCTAATTTTTTAACTTAAACCAATCAATTTAAAATAGAATAATTAGACATTTCGTCTTCCAAACTTTTTTGTTGAAATTAAATAGATTAAATCATTTATCTTAGGGTATTGCTAACTTAGCTTTAATTATTTTCATAAGTTTAATTATAGTTTGAAGAGTGCCCTAAAGATTGCTGTGGGCCGAAAGATTGCTAGTAGAAACTGTTTGTTGTTGAACCAAATATTTTTTTCCCACTTGATCTTACATTATTTGAGTAGCTTCTAACATGACCATTTAAATTATTATTATTTGATTCGTTTGGGACAAAATTAAAATCAAAAAATCCTATGCTTAATTACTATTAATTTTTTTATTCTTCATCATTAGCATGATCACTTGATTTCTTTTTGAGGGAAGATTTTCCTACAGTTTTATTTGTTTCTTTTTTTATTTTGGGAGACATCTAGTTCTAAATGTTTGATGGGTCATTACTAGGGGATGCAATTGGAGAGTATTAAGCCAATTTTAAAGGTAAATTAATTTAATTTGGAATTTTACTTTCGTTTTGTAATGAGAATGTATTTGTAGGAGAATTAATTTGCTAAAATGTTATTTAATTTTGTAACTACAGCTATGGTAACTATTGTTGCTATTATTAAGTTTGCTGTGATTAGAATTGATATTATTATTGTTATGTTTAAGGCTGTTATTGTTACTATTATTAAATTTATTATTATGAGAATTAAAATTATTGCTACTGAGACTACAAAGGTTGTTATTATCCCTGTTGTTGATTTTGCTATTTTGTATATTATTACTGCAAACCATTATTCAACTATGAATTAGGAGAGTTGCTTTAGATTTCTAACTTTTAAGGTTTAATGAAATTGTTTTGATTTTAACTATAAAAATCAGATTTTTAATCATAAGAGTCATAAGTTTCTAAGTAATTGTCATCATTTTAATCTTCATCATAATTGTGCCTATTTTCATAAATTTAAGCTCTTCTTTACTCTTTTTAGTCACTGCTATTTTAGCTCATATGCAAATCCTCTTCTTTATTTTGATTTCTACCAACAAGTCTGTTTATAATTAGTTAAAATAAATAAATAAAAATTTTATTTAATATTAAAATTCATGATTAAGTTAAATTCCTCAAAACTTCTTAAACTATTATTGGTAATATTTATTGTAATATTGGATAAGAAGATATTTTTTTATTAATGATCTTCTTTTTGCAGTATAAATTAAGCAAAACATATTAATTAAATATTTTGATTTTATGTAATTTTCCTTTCTCATTTGTTGTTGATTGATTGTGTTTAATTACAATTATAAATAAATCTTTTTATTCCTTGGAAAGTAGTTTATATTCTTCTTACATGCATTAATATACTTTTTGTTATATATCTTTTTTTCAAAGATCATTTATTTAAATCTATAATTTTAATTAAATTTAAACACTCACTTCTTTAGTTTAAATTTAAGTTATCTGTTTATGGAATTAACTAAATAAATCGCTTAAATTATTGGTATAATTAATTTACTTGTTATTGAAATAAATAGAAGCTGTTGAGTTTCTATCAGATCTTTTGATTATATTCTCTTGATTATTACCCTTACCAGGATTGAGAGGTTATTCTGCCTGAGTTGGCTTCTTTTATTCTTTTTCTTGCTTTAACTCTTCTTAGAGTTTTTTTAATTCGTCCTTTTCTTTTTAGATTCCTATAAGTTGTTCTTTAATAATTTTTCTTGCTTATTGCGCATCCTATAATAATGTTTTGAAGTCGTCTATCCTCTTTTTCAACTCTTCTTCTAACTCTCTTCTTCTTTTTTACTCATCCTGAATTTATTTTTCAAGCTATTGATTTTTTTCTTTATATTCTAATTATTATTGAGTTGGAAGATCTTGATAGAAGTTTTTGAGTTTGTTTATATCATCAATAATGATTTTGTGGAATTATTTTATAGTGTTTGCCATTTTACTAGAAATTTGTCTATATTTTTTACAATCATCTAGCATTCTAATATTATATTTTACATGCTGCATCGTCTCCATTTTGCTTTATATAATCTTTTCCATATATTCTTTAACATTTTTGTATATTTCTTATTACGAAATTTTTTATTATACGTTACGTATCTCTCTCATGAAAAAATTTAAATATTCTTATAATTTTGTTTTTAAATAATCTTTATCAGTGATACCTCTATCATTCAAGAGTGAAACTATACCATCAATTGTATTTTATTATTCAATCTTCATTTCTTCTTCTAATTTAAGCTCTTTTTAAGTTTTATAATTTTCATCTAATTTGAAATCATCTAATTTGTACATTTATTCATAAGTATTCTTATCCTACTAAACCTAATCTTCTAATTTTTTTAATATGCTTTTAAGTTTAACCTCTTCTTTGATTTATTTGTCTGTTGCTTCAATCATTTTATTTAACTATTATACATATCCTTCAATTGATTCTTTATCTTCTATATCTTCTTTTCTAAATTACTCAGTAAGATTCCTTTTTTTTTATTCAACCTCATTTTACTAAATTATCTTCTTTTAATTGCTATTTATCTATTCAGTAAGTTCTTTTTTTTCAAACTCTTCTTATTGTTTTTACTATTTATTATAATTACTGCTAGCATTTAGATTTAAAGTAGTTGTAGCTGCCTTTTACTGAGGTGTGTTTACAGTTTTAGTCATGTTATTATTACTATTATCACTGACTGATAAATTATCTCTAGATTTTTAGTTTCTATTAATATCTGTTAAACCATTTTCATTTAATTTATTTCCGTTTTAGCTCTTTTAATCTAATTTAATTTATAATAATTGAAGTAATCATTTTCATTAAAAAAATGTATTTTGTATCTTACCAAAAGGCAAATTAACTTATTAATTGGTACTCTGTTAATATTTTATTGTAGGAGAAGACTCATAGTCGTATTCAAGTCTAGGTGGTTCATCATCGTCGTCATCATCTTCTTGTATATTATCTTGGTATGCCCTATATCAATCATTATAATTCATGGTGGTAAATATATTAATGTACTTATAATTAAAATACTAAAATCCCTAGTTTTCATTTTAAAATGTTCTTTGTTATTTTAACCCTGGAATAACGCTCGCCCTTTCTTGATGAGCTTATAGATCTTGCTATCTCTAATTCCTCATACCAAAGCTGTATTGTTTTGGTTCTGGATTAAAATCTAAAACCTATTGTCTCTAACTCATATATTAATTATTTATATTTCTAATTTACTAGTGAATTTAATCTTAATTTATTGATAAATTTTCTCAAGAAAATTTTATGCGTAAACAAACAAGTTCACTTCTTAGAAATTTGGTTTTAAAAATAATTATTAACAAGTTAGAATTAGCAACAGACATATTTCAATCTAAACAAAATACTGCATTTTTTAGAAAAAAATTTAATCTGTTACTATTTTATTGATTTAGTATATCAAATACAACTTTTTTTCTCACTTTAGTATTTACATAAGAATCTTAAACATAGATCATCCATTTAATTTTATATTTTCATAGGATTATTATTTTTAGGAACTTTCACTTAATCTGTAATTCAAAAGATTAAAATTTTTAATATTTTAAAACTTTTGAAGCTTATTTTTTTATTAAATAATTTAATGTATTTATAAAACTATTTTTTAATTACTTCATGAAAAAATATAATATCAAACAAATAAAATCTTTAAATATGTTGCTATTGCATAATATTTATTAAGATGCAAAAAATAAAATAAACATATAAATACTATTAGATTATTTTTAAATTTTATTTTAAAAAGGATAATAAAGATGTATCTGAGAATTTATTTTAATTTATAAGACAAATTTTACTTTTAGTTAAAATATCTAAAAGTTAATGAGAGTTTTTATAAAAATCTTCCCATATTTAGTTTAAAATTTGACACAAATATATATCTTGCAGGAATATTTTGAAAAATATCACAAAATTAAATCAAAATAATTACAGCAATGTTTACAAATTGATTCATTAAATGATTTAATAAATAATAAATAAAATATATCTTAATTATCTATTATTGACTAAGAATATATATAATATATAGACTTCTAAAATCTCAATAAATTAAAATTAATCAAATCAATTAGATTTTATTTCTTAATAATAATTATTAAATAACTAGATGAAATTTATCTATTCTAAATTTATATTTTAGCTTTAGAATCAAGTTGATTGAGTAGGACAATCTAGAAATAAAAAGTTAACAACGAAATATATATTCTTCTTTATTTCTGTGATTCCTTTTTTTTTAAGATAGACAAATATTTAATTTCTTATTTTTGAAAAGTTAAATATTATAGATATTAATAAAAATATTCATAATTTATGAAAATATGTTCTAATTTTATATCAGTAATATATTTATTTATAAATATTTCTTAACAAGGAAGAAAGACTCGCAATAAATAAGCTTTTAATGTTTTTTATATTTAGCGGGTTCACTGATTTAGAGATTGTAAAATAATGAATATATTCAACAAAGTAGATTCGTATACATCATTTAGGATTATTAATTTATTTTTATTTAGAATTTGTAAAATTAACATACTTTATTTCAAGTAACTAGTACAACTCCAGCTTATTCAGTATTAAATATCATAAATGATAGATAATTTTATTTGATCATCAATTAATTACTTGTTATTAATTTTTGGAATTATCAAGTGTTTTATCTAAAACCGATTAGCGAAATTTCTTATTAAAATAAAAAAACATAATTAATTAAACATATTAAATTGTCTTAACAACTAAATTTTCTATTTGTTACTTTCTTTCAAATAAGATAAAATAAACTGAAAAGTATTAGAATTTTTAATTTTTTTTAACAGTAGCAGAATTAGAATTAAGCAATAGTAATATGGGTAATTAGCAAGCTAGTAGTTATCCTTTATGTTCTATTTAGTACGATTGTGAAAGAAATAAGTACGATCGAAAATTAACTAATCAAAACTAATTATAAGGAGAATCTTAACAAGATGAGCAATATAATTAAGAATTGACAGATGACTATTTTGGAAAAGTGATAGTTATAACAAAAAAATATGCGTTATCTTAAAATAAGTCAAATTTAAGTGGTAATTTAGATTAAAATATTTATAGCAATTAAGTCAGCAAAGACAATTAACATTAGCAAACAAGCAGTTGTTTAATTATAGAAAAGACATTTTAAGATTAAAACTAACTTAATGAGGCTTTAAAGTCAGTGAATTTACTATAGAAAATCACTCATCCAAATATCATAAATATTTAATCTACTTAAACTGTTTCTACAACAAACTAGCATAATGATAAGCTTTTTGTTGGAAGAGTCTAATGTGAATATTACTCTGAAAACCTATTAAGCATATTAAAAAAGAGAAAGCTAACCATATCATAGCTAAGCTAAAAATTTAGTATATAATAGAATAGAGATAAATAATAAGAATAATCAACACCAAATTCTACACAAAGGAGCCATTCAAGCTAAAAAAAATAATCATAATAAACATATAAAAAAAATCCCTCTTGCCACTCTACTCCTAGAGGTAATTAAAATAATTATGTGCCTGCATTTACAGAAAAAGAAATTTGGTATATAATTGATTCAGTAGTTGATACCCTTAATTTGCTTTAGTAGAAATCTATAATCCATGGTGATTTACGTCCTTAAACAATATTTTTTACTCACGAAGGTCACTTGAAACTTTCAATTGTTCAATGCTTTAATAAAGATTTTTCTCATACAAATTTTCATATTGCTGCCCACCACATTTTGAAAAAAAAGTAGCTTCAATAAAAGATATAAGAAGACAATATCTTACTTTCACTAGAACAACTGAATTAGCTTTAGAGATTAAATCCAGTAACTTAAGATTATAAAACTTAACAGACTAAAAACTCTGCCAAATAAATACTTTCGAATTTAGAATATGATCCTTATAAAAGTTAAGTCTTTAGTTTTGGAATTCTCTTGCTTTAAATAATCTTTTGTGGGAATGTAGAATGCAGCTAGTTTCAACAAAGTTCTTAACATTTCTAATAAAAAATAAGCTTAAATTAAGCTGAAAAATACCCTCTTTAAAATTTTAAATATCTTTATACAACAAATGAAAAAACAAAAGAGGTTACTATTAATTTTTAGCTCATATTTGATTTACTTTAATAGGTGAAATAATTGTTTTCTTTTTCTCTTTATTAGATACTGAGTGCATGCTTAGAAATTAAAGAATAAGATAGACCAAATTGCATTTAATTATATAATTAATTACATGACTTAGATTTGTAAACTGAGGCATCTCTCACTATGGATGAATTTGTAACAATAAAACTCCCTCTGCAACTAGATTATCAATAAAATTTGAGTTAAAAATTAAGAAACCCCTCCTTAGATCTGAGCACTCTAGAAAAAACTCCTAAATAAGATTAGAAATCTAACCCTACATGGGAAGGAATAACCCTTTTAAAAAACAATTTATTTTCAAAAAGTAAACAATTTGAAAACTTATCATATTCTAACTCCCCAAAAATTAATCTTACAGATATAAATTTAAATTAAAATTTATTCTCTAAAACAAATTCTAACAAAAAAATGAATTAAATTTCTTAAACTGAACTTTTAAAGTCTCCTTCTCATCCTAAAGAAATGGAAAATTAGAAAAAGTTGAATAATAGTTAAAAAAATGTCCAAATTGATATCATTCAAAGAAGCAACAATAAAGATGAAATATTATATCAAAATATTAACAAATAAAATAATTTATTTAGCAAATCTAGTGTGGTATAAAATGAAGTTACTCCTGTAAATAAGATGCAATAGATTATTCAATAACCATAATAAGTTTAAAATAAAAACTAAAAAGAAAATTAATTTGATTTAAAAGAATAACTTGAACTAGATTATAAAAATTACTAAAGCATATTAAAGCATAAAAGCTATTCCTTAGTTTAATCTTATCAAAGTAAAACCTCAAAGGATATAAAAAATCAAATTACTAACATTCAATAATCTAAAACCATGAAAAAATAGCCAAATCAGATCTCAATTCCTTGTTTCAAAATTTCAGAATGCAAATTTCAAAATTAAGATCTTAATCAATTAAAAGATGTTAGCTTATTAATTGATAAAAATAATAACGATGTAAATAAAAACTAGTCAGAAAATACCCAAAAAATAAATTTATAAAATACTAATAATAAATATTCTTCTTAATTTTGTCCTATTTTAAGCTAATAATTGTTAAATAATAAATAAATCACAACAAAAAACGAAAGCGTAATTGATAATAGAATATCAAACATAAGTGATTATCCAACATAGAATAGCAGAAAAGAGTAGTCTATTTCTAATCACCAAAAAGATTGTTTTAATTTAAACAAAGATATAATCTCTGTTTGCAATTAGTCTATCATAAAAGATAATAATATCTACTTAAATTAGAATTAAACGACTATGATGACTACAGGAAGAAGATAATCAGAATCTTCTACTACAAATTAATCACTCTCAACTACATTCTAGTTCTATAGTCCTCTGACAAATTAAGCGGTAACGAGTTTTAAAAATCCAGAATTATCTCATCCTAGTAATATTGGTCATCAAAAATCTTACTCATTTAATTTGAATTTAAATAATGATTTACTAGTCTACAATCCGTATGAAAATAAAAATTTTTCCCTTTTGAATACCCAAGAAGAGAAAAAAGGCACTGAATTGCAAAAATAATATGAATCAAGCCAGGATAAAGGCAGCATAAACACAGAGTATTTAAGTAAATAGAATATTTCCTACCTCAGTAACGATTAAAACCTACACCTGTCAAAATTACAATCACCCTAGCAAAGTCCCTACTCATTTAATAAATTAAATTTACTTAATAGCAACAATCACAGTTAAGTATATTAAAATAATTAGGCAGTTTAGTAAAGAAGTATTACTTTAATTGATAATTTCACCTTAAAAGATAAATAAAATACAACGTAATTTTACTAAAAAGACCTCCAATCATAAATAAAGAATATTAATCAGCTCAACAGTACAACAATAGATAATAGTCATTCATTTTTATCAAGCTAAAACTTTAAAAGTGACCTTTTTCAATAGCAAATAAATTATTAACCAAATTCCAGCTTATAAAATACCGTACTTAAAAGTCCTTAATCATAAAATATTGTCAAATTCAATGAATAGATTCTTTAGTAATCATAAATCATTCACTAATCAATAGATTTGAATGAATCATAATTTAAAAAATATTTAGGGGAAAGCGGAGTTAATATTAATGCTAATACATACACATTTAGTAGTCCTTAAAATTAAAGGTTTGAGGAATTGAAAAACTCGCAATAATATTTTTCAGATGAAAAAGTTAAGCATGCATCAATAAGCAAAACCTATTACAATTAAAATAGTATTGAAAATCCCCTACAACAAACTGCTAAATTTATAAATGAATCAAGCAGACATTAATTCTCAACGTCAATTCAAGAAAAAATTTCAAAGCAAGACACCTTAAAAGACGAAAAAATTGAAGAATGCTTAAGTCATGTTTATGGATCTCCATAGAGAGTAATTGTAAGTAGATCAAATATACAATCTCCTTTAAATTATATCTAATCACCAATAACGCAAAGGAATAAATCACATGACTACTATAATAAATCAATAAATTAAATAGGTAGTGAAATTCACTCACAAAAAAACTTGACTTTAAAATAAAATGATTAAAATAACAGCAACAATTCGAAAACTTTAATTATTTTAAGCCCTTAAAAAAATATTTCTACAAATTCAAAATTAGCAACTACACCTCCTGGATTTGAAAATGAAAAAAGTTATTTAAATCATCTGGTAAAAAATGATAATCTACAACAATAAAGTAGTTTAATCAGTCATGTTAACAATAGAAAGGAAAAATAAATTTGTGAAATATTTCATAATAATTAAAACATAACTTAATTTTAGTAGCTTGATACATTTGATAATGAAGATATTGGTAAAAATATAGAAATAGAGGAGTGGAATGACATTGAAAGCTAAATGAGTGAAAATCTTTATAATAGTACATCTGAATGTATAAAAGTAAATAACATCCTCCTGAATACCAATACAAAAGTTTTATCTTCTTTGATGATTTAAAATAAATAATAATCTAGTAATCAAATAGAAAAACAAAATCAATCTACTGACATGACTAAAAAGTAAAATATGACCGTTAAACAAAATTCTAATGATAATAAAAAAAATAAAAATGACTAAACTAAGAGTATACTTCTTTTATAAAATAATAACCTAAAAAACGTGTAAAATAATAACCAAAATATATATATAATGGATAATTCATAAAATATCCAGAATGTAAATAAATAAAACAGTGATTAAAACAAATTAAATTAAAATATTCACAAAAGATATTAATCTACAACATTAACACCTTCTTAAATTTAAGAAAATATTTTTCCAAGAAATCAATCTCATTCGATACATTAAATAAGTTTGACTTCTCCCAAACAAGATAGTTAAACATATTAAAAATCTCAAAATCCATAAAAAAATTTAATAGGTTGTAATAATAGTAATATTAACCATTTTACAACAACAACAACAAATAATCAAACTATCCCTAATAAAACTATCTCTCTAAATTATTAACCTTATAAGTATAATAGTAATTTATTTAATCAGAATAATTTAAGTTATTCGAATAATTAGATAAAACAAAATAAAACAAGTATTAATCAGAATTCTAAAAATATAGGATAAGAAGACAAAGAAACCAGTTTTTAAACTTTAAACTAAGCTAAAATATTAACTAATAAGGTTGTATCTATTAACAATATCGATAAACCATTTTATGCTCCTTATTCTATTATAGAATCATCAAAAAATTAACAGGTTATGATAAACAATAATAATAGTTTGAAAATACAATAGTAAGATTTTAAATAGTAAAATAATAGCTTATAAGCATTAAAACTTAATTATCTTCTTTCACCAAACAATAATTCAATTAATTTCACTTATAATTCTCCATAATCTCAAGTTAAAAAATTTATTGGTAAGACTTTTCAAGCAGATAAATAAACTCCTCAGTTGCTAAATTAAAATATTTAATTAAACTAAAACTCAAATAAGAGTAAAGAATTAGTCATTGATAAACCCTCTTCTTCTAAATTAAATAATAATTTATAATAAAGATTATAAAAGATTTGATATTAAAAATAGCAAAATAAATTAATTTAAGGTGATTTTCTTAAAATTAAATTTATTGATTGAATTAATTATCTCTCCTTAATTATTTTATGTAAAATTAAGCCGTATTTATTTTATTAAACTTAATTCTTCGTTTTATTTTTATACTTAACCCATTCATAATTCTTAAGTTATATTTTTATAAATTTCTACTATTAAGAAAGAAATAAATTTTTACATTTTTTTTTTCAATAAATCATAGTTTATAAATGTAAAATAAATGTTTATAATTTTGTTGTCGGCCATACTAAGGTGAAAACACCGGATCCCATTCGAACTCCGAAGTTAAGCGCCTTAAGGCTGGGTTAGTACTAAGGTGGGG